>CAEGAF010036062.1:0-55627 GCA_903067075.1 Micropoecilia bifurca | reverse complement strand
TGATAAAAAATAAATAAATAATAATTATGTGATCGGTATCGGGGATCGGAATCGGCGATCGGCCCTCAGGGGTGATCTGTATTGGGATCGGCAGGAAAAAACCTGATCGGCACATCCCTAATTTACACTTTTTATATATTTATTTTATATATATATATATATATTTACTAATTTACTAGGCTTCTTAAACTGAGATCTGAATATTGTACCATAAACATGCAAATATGAGCTGGTATAACAATAAAGATTCTTGAATGCTTCAATATATGATTAAAGAAAAGAAAAAACATTTTTCTGAGATGTTTACAATCTTCTCCACTGTTTGTTCTACGAGAGCATCAATAAATAATGATGCTCTCAATATTGTGTACTTGAAAGTCTTTATCTTACAAGTACACAAAACATGTCAGTAACAATCAGGACTGGAAGAAATAACAGTTCTTCTGGCTCCCCTGTGTGTGTTTCAGTTGGCTCTGGGGAACGTAATCAGTGCTCTAGGAGACCGAAGCAAGCGAGCTTCTCATGTGCCTTACAGAGACTCCAAACTGACCCGACTGCTGCAGGACTCGCTGGGAGGAAACAGGTTGGTGGATCACTCATTATGTCAGTCAAAGCAAGTTACGTCTGTCTAATCTGCTTTTTAATTGGCACAGAGTTATGTCTTGGGTGACTAAAACGTATGATGGTAAAGTTGTTCAAGTGTATCACCCAGAAATTTCTTTTTTCTTTTAAAACTTAGGGCTTTTACCTTCATCTGTTACATAATGTTAATGTTCTAAATGTTTAACTCCATCTAAATATTTAGAACATGTATAAAAACAGAACAGAGTGACGGGTGACAACATATTTCAATCTTCAGCTTTTGCTGTTTGTTGACTTGGAGTGCATGTAAATCTCTCCATGTTGTGAATTTCCTCCACTGTGTCCATCCAGTTGGTTACAGTGGAAATGGGGTTCAAATGACCCATTTCCATGTGATGGCTTTCTTTGTCACTGCAAAGAAAAAAAATTAAAAAGGACAAAATTATGTCAACCTTTTTGAGCTTTACATCGTGTTATAATGTTATTCCCACATTAATAACATACCTGGAGTGTTTTGATTCTTTTATGCATGTTTGAGAAACCCTCAAGTCTCCCATGACATGGTTGAACCCAGCAACGCCTCGAATCTCCAGTTTCCAAGCTTTTGAGGTTGCGCTTCACCCTCCCCTATGAATCCCCTTTAGCTATCAGTCTTATAACCAAGAAACTCTTCCACTCTCTTTTCAGCCAAACGGTTATGATTGCATGCATTAGTCCGTCGGACCGTGACTTCATGGAAACCCTGAACACGTTAAAGTACGCCAACCGAGCCCGCAACATCAAGAACAAGGTGATGGTGAACCAGGACAAGGCCAGCCAGCAGATCAGTGCGCTGAGGACAGAGATCGCACGACTGCAGATGGAACTGATGGAGTACAAGACGGTGAGAGGGAACTCCTGGGTTTCCGTAGGCTCCAACTGTGGGAATGTAACGGAGCCGTTCTCTCCTGCAGGGTAAACGCATGGTGGGCGAGGATGGTGTGGAGAGCTTCAGCGACATGTTCCATGAGAACTCCATGCTGCAGACTGAGAACAGCAACCTGAGGGTGAGGGTGAAAGCCATGCAGGAGACCATCGACGCCCAGAGGGTTCGCCTCACCCAGCTGCTCAGCGATCAGGCCAACCAGGCTCTGGCCAGGGCAGGTAGGACCGAAGGCGCCTGTCTGCATCCCACTCTCTGTTCAAACACCTCATCAGGAATCTGTTTCTCACCCAGGTGAAGGAGGAACGGAGGAAATTGGAAACATGATACAGAGTTACATCAAAGAAATTGAAGATCTTCGGTAAATGACTGGATGCGTTTCTTCATACTTTTTATATGTTTAATGCAACATAAGCTCTAGTATTAGAATTATGATGATATTAACATTTTGCTCATATCAAATGGGGCGACTGTAGCTGAGTGGGGAGAGCAGCCGTCTGTGCTTGTGGGTCGTGGATTCAATTCCAACTTCCACATGTCAATGTGCCCCTGAGCAAGGCACTTAATCCCAATTATAACCTACTGATCTGTATGTAAATGTGTGAGCATTTGTGAGTGTGAAGAGTTTATTGTGACTCTGATGTAAATCACTTTAATGGTCAAAATGCCTGGAAAAACCCTGTTTAAGTTCAGTCCATTTACCTAAAGCTAAAGTTAGAGAAACAAAATAAAACATTTTGTCTCACTAATTAGTGCTCAACCAATATGAAGGACTTGGGTCATCAGCATCTATCTAAATAAAATCACATGATGAAATTATACACCAAAAAAGAAAGAAAGATGCTACTGGTGTAACTGTTTTTCTTCGATGAAGTATAGACCTTGCATTCAGTTCAAAGCCAGGAGGAGCCTGATTTTATTTATTTATCTTTTCACCGATTATTTGTTATACTGTTAAGACATCGTGATGGTTTTAACAAATGCATAAAAAAAACATATTGTTTCTCAAAGTTACAAAGTGGAGCTTTAAGTGGACTGGACTTTAATTTTGTTGGTTTAAGTTGAGTTTTCTGCTCCCTGGATGTTTTTCTCAGGGCTAAGCTGCTGGAGAGTGAAGCGGTGAATGAGAACCTGAGGAAGAATCTGTCACGCGCCTCCAGCCGTCAGTCGTTCTACGGAGGACCCGGCTCCTTCTCCAACGCTCTGATGGCCCCCGAGAAAGAGACCGCAGACATCATTGAGCTTGCTAAGAAAGACCTGGAGAAACTGAAGAAGCGAGAGAAAAAGAAAAAGAAAAGGTAACGAGAGAAGGATGTGGGTCAACTGGATTATTTAGATTTACAAAGGAGTTGATCATTTTGTCTTAAGTTGGTATTCACAATTTTCAAAAATATAACCGTTAAGGGTTTTCTTTGTTTTTATCTGACTCAGATTTTTTTTTCAGAACTACATAGCTGTCGAAACCATATTGTGCCCATTCTTCACACAACTAATGTTGCAATATATCATTGTTGTTTGGTCTTTGTGGATATTGGTGTCATAACGGTATTGTTTCAAGTTTTTTAAGTATTCTACTTGTAAGAAGAATAAATACAAAACTTAAAACTCTTTCCAGAAAAGCCAGAGAATGCCAAATGTGTGAATTTGCTCTAATTCTATCAGATAAATGTATTTTGACACTGTCCTAAAGGCTTGTTCACAGCAGAGGCTTTGTCTCCTGACTGATTCCTTGAAGCTGTGGCTTCTGCATTTCTAGTTCATTTCTGCAGATTTAGTTTTTTAGTCACCCTGGTCTCTGCCCAAAGTATTTTTTTGTTTTTTGTAATATGTAAAAATCTGTTCTTACAGATACATTTCTTTTATGGACAGAATTCACAGCGATTGTTGCTTTTACCACAATCTCCATAAAACTTAAGTTGACCAGGAAGTAACTGAACATGGCAACCTTAAATTGTTAAGAATTGCAGTGGTAGCTTCGTCGTAGCAGGTTGGCTGCTAGTAGAACCTTAAATTGAAAATATTGTTTGGAAAACTTTTACTAGCAAAGCAGCTGTGGCCATAACACTTTGCTGACATCTAAAGTGAAAGACGTGAATTGCTGTAAGGCTGTTGGACTCAAAAGTGTAGCGCTTCACTTGACCTTTCTTCCTTCCATTCTTCTTCCATCTCTCTTTTTTTACCCTTCTCTCCTCCCTGAAGACTCCAGCAGCTGTTGGAGGAGAGAGAGAGGGAGGAAAGGGAGGAGGTGGTGGAGGAGGTGGATGCCAGGTTTGTTCAAGCTTCCACCTTCCTTTTCCTTCCCCAAATCGTTTGCTTCCATCTTGATTTCATTCCACTGACCTATTTATTTTGGACTGATATCAGTTCCTTACTAAAGTATTCACATTCTTTGACCTTTTTCACATATTCGTCAAACTACAACTGTAAGCGTTTTATGTATTTTTTCTGAACTTAAAGTTGTTCATCAGGTGAAATGGACGTAAAGGGATGCATGGTTTTTAAAATGTTTTTACAATCGGATTTATCTGAGAGTTCAGGTATCTCTTCCCAAAAGGGGAAGTTATAAACATTGAGTGACAAGGACATTTCTGGCTTTACAGTGGTGATGTCAGCAAATTTGATGGTGGTGTAGGTGAGAAATATGTGGGAACAGTGTTGGGTGAAAAGAGAGAAGAGGAGTGGGCCGAGGACACGCCCCTGTGGTGCACCAGTGTTCAGGATGAAAGTGGAGAATGTCCACTCTTCCATCTTTGTGTTGAAATGAGGAATTCCTGTTAAACAGTTGGGGTGGCAGTCATGATGTGAGGAAAATGGACACATTTTTCAAACCATAGATGGTCAAAATTTTGAAAATATATAGTTTTTCCATGAATGACAAATATAAATTAAAGTATAATCAAAATATTTTGATTTGTTTTACCACATAAAGTCCCATTAGGAAGTATTGAACATTGTGGTAGTGATGAGACTGAAGATGAAGTTCAAGATTATGAATACTTTAGCAAAGCAAACGCTACTCCTTTTGGACGGTTGTTTTAAATCATGTTAAAACTCAAACCTTTGTTTTCTCACTACCTGCTGTGCTACATTTTTTCATTTTTAGGTTTCTTTAATTTAATGTCTGGACTCCACACAGCAGAACCCAGTCACAAACTATTCTACAAAGTTCTACCTTTGGCTCAAAACAAGTCCAAACTAAACCCCTTTTCTTTTTTACTAAGCTGATCTTTCATTTCACATTTTTATTTTGCCTCACAGGTTAGCTGATCTCTGATTGGATAAAACAATTATCCAAATGATGTTCATGAATTTGGTTTGCGTGTGTATTTTTGTGTTGCACTTGTCCCAAAATGCTGCTTTACTGCTTTATTTTGTTCAGAGTTGAAAACCTCCTCATTTTAACATCATGCACTGTCTTTTCCACAATAAGGCTACAGATCAGTGTCAAAGGATGTTTCCTCTGCTCATTCTAGGGTTCTGGTTTAGAAATAAATGTGATTGGAAATCTTAAAGATGCGTCAACATTTTCTGCTGTTTTAGTATTTTTTGATTTAAAAGCTTGTTTGTCAAAAAGACAGTGTAAACCCTCTAACAGTTGTGCTTTGCATATTTCTGTTCACCACTGTGCCTCCGAAAATAATAAAAAGGGGCTTTGTTTTGTAGATGATCCTTGCTTACATGAAGTTGCAATTCCAGGTTGTTTGCTGCTAGTTTCTTTTCTTCAGTGTGTCATTAATGAACATCTTTTCACTGTCATCCGTGTGTCTCTCAGCGTAATCAAAGAAGAAGTTCCTGACAACGAACAGGAGAAACCAAATGAGAAGGAAATGAACGAAGAGACTGAAATGGTGAGATCAAGATTTCAGATCAGGCTGTAATATAGAGAGACCTTAATATGCCTGTGGATGCTGCTAACAAAAAAAAAAATTGATTTTGATGTTTTAGGATGTACAAGACACCAGTGATCATGAAGATGGAGAGGATGACGAAGAAGAGGAGGAAGAAGAGATGGATGTGGAGGAGACCTCTGACGATTCTGACTCCGAGTCTGATGAAAAAGGTGTGAAGATTATTAAATAGTTGAAAGTGCTCGATATATCTCCAGAAGGTGGAGCTGTTCCCTTACAGTCAGGAAACATTAATGCAGGTCAACCTGCTGTGATGTCTTCCATATGTCCTTTTCTCCACATTTGTCTGTTTAATCAGTTTGGATGTGGATGAAGGTGTTGGTCTCCTCATTACTGATGACGATGTTAGGTGGAGAAAATGCAGTGTGTCAACAAATGTTTTAGAATTAACATGCAGTTCAGGTTCTGTGTACCAGCTAAGAAAAAATATCACATAAAGGATAAATTAGTAAAGGTGATCAACACAAAGAGCTTTCTGAGTGAGTATCAGAAGCAAATATGTTTCAAAATTAATATACTATACAGTAAAGGCAAAATGACAACATAATAGGCTGTGTTGTTATCATAAATGGTATACTTTGAGACAAAGGAATGTGCAGCATAGTAGGATATATATATTTTTAGATGGACAAAATGTAAAAAGCTGAATTCAACCACAACGTTTACCTTTTTAAAACCGCAGAATCTACTCCTTAAAGCACGGAGGACTAGTGTACCGTCATCTTCCTAAAATAATGAGCCATGTCTTTTTTGTCTTTTTTTCCATCCACCTTTGGAAAAAAAGAATTTTAAAAAATAAAAATCAAGTTTTTCCTTTATTTTAGGAAGGGATTATATTTAGCAAAAAAAAAAAAAATTCAATTTTTTCAGAAATTGGTGTTTTTTTGTTTTTCTCTACGATTCTGCTCTAGCGACATGTTCCTAGATTTCTCATAACGAATTTAGCTACGATGCTCTTACTGTGATTAAAATTATGATTAACTCACATTTTTGCTAACTAATTTTCTTCAGAACAACTGAAAGCTACTGAAAATATACATTAGATTCTGGGGAGAAAACTCACCAAATACATCAGTAGTTATGTGTTGAAACACTTTATTTTAAATGCCAGTCATGCAGTGTTTGCATACCAACAGTATATCTGGGCTGTTATATAGATGCAAGATATTAAAGTCCTGAAAACGTCTTAACCTTTCAAAAGGCTGAAATATGTCTGTGGCTGCAGAGAACTACCAGGCCGATCTGGCCAACATCACATGTGAGATCGCCATCAAGCAGAAGCTGATCGACGAGCTGGAGAACAGCCAGCGGCGTCTGCACACACTCAAGCAGCAGTACGAGCAGAAGCTGATGATGCTGCAGTGCAAGATCAGGGACACCCAGCTGGAGCGCGACCGAGTCCTTCAGAACATGAGTAAGACCCACAGATCATCCACTAGGTGGCGCATGTGATCTTGTTTTCAGATAGTGACAGTAATGAAGAAAAATATATGTTTGATCTGCTTGATCTGCTCAGAAAAACCCAAATTTAACTTGTTTTGTTCTCCAAATAGACTATAATGAAGCCAGTGTCTGTCAGAAGACGGAAACGATTTATATTTAGGCTTATAAACATTAATAGATCAAACATTTTTCTAGGAATTATTACAGGGGTAGTATCGTGTTTTCCAGGCATATAGTACCATTTTAAATCACGGTAAAGTAACTATTGTACCATCAGTTGTTATAAATATGTTGTATATATCAAATATGACTTTAAAAAATTCTATTCTTAATTTAACTCATTGAAATAGGGCCTCTATCTGTTTAAGATACTCCTGTTCTTTCTGACACTCCAGCTTCAGGAAGTCATCACAACATGGCTCCTCTATTAACCCTTTAACGTTTTTACTACCATTGCACTGAGAAGTAGCTCCTATAATGAGCTCTTATGCTCCACATCACAGCTCCACCATGTGTTTGCTAATTGCTGCTAGCTAGTCTGAAGGAGCTTTGTGGAGGAAAGTTAGTCGGAGCTTGGAAACTGCGGCTCTGAGGAGGAATTTCATCCTCAAAGGCGTGGCTAGGTCTACCCAGGTGTTTGCACAGCTGAAGGGTTGCCATGGAGATTAAAATATTTGTCAAACATGCATAATAAAAAATCAAATCAACACCCCAGGTATGTTTTTGATGAGGGATTAAGATTATAACATGATATAAAACTAAAAAACTGTTTATTTTAAAGGTGATGTATTATGTAAAATAAAGATTTTGTAATGCACCTTTAAAAAGCTTGTCACCCTGTCCTTTTTGTAATCCACCTTTCTTGTTTGTGCTGGACGTTTAAAGACTCTGTGGAAAGTGGCACAGAGGACAAGGCTCGTAAAATCAAGACTGAATATGAGAAGAAGCTGAGCGTCATGAACAAGGAGCTTCAGAAGCTCCAGTCGGCTCAGAAGCAACACGCCCGCCTGCTGAAGAACCAATCACAGTACGAGAAGCAACTGAAGAAGCTCCAGATGGATGTGACTGAAATGAAGAAGACAAAGGTACATCTTTTTTTTCTCGGGTGAAGATTTTCTTGCCATGCATTATGTAAACTTTAGTGTGTTCTGATATCTTGAGGTTCGTCTTATGAAGCAAATGAAGGAGCAGCAGGAGAAAAATCGACTGAATGAGTCGCGCAGGAACAGAGAAATTGCCTCTTTGAAGAAGGACCAGCGAAAGCAAGAGGTCAGCGTTCTCACTTCTGTGTTTTAATGCAGCTCTGCTGCAGCAACATGAAATGATGTAGGAAATGCTTTAGTTTATTTTAACCACTTCTGCTGTTGACAACACTGTTTCTCCTTCAGCATCAACTAAAGCTGCTGGAGGCTCAGAAAAGACAGCAGGAGCTGATTCTGAGGAGGAAGACTGAGGAGGTGAGGAAAGAGAGAAGAAAAGGTGGCAGATTTACAGGGGGGAGAAGGGGTCCTCCTCTGCTGTGATTGGTTAAGTATCAAGCATGTAGTTGGTTAACTTTTCAAAGAGGTTTAGAAAATGCACTCCCACCAAATCTTTATAAAAGCTTTACAGACCAAAATCCATTTTTAATTTAATGGCATAATCTTATATTGGCATATGATTTTAAAAAAATCCAACTTTGAATTTTAATACATTTATTTAGCAGGAAAAAAAATCCCTCTGTAAAAATGTTGGTGAGTGTGCCAGACTTAAAGGGGCAGTAGCTCAGGGCGCCAACTTTTAAGGGGAGTCCCTAAGATTTTTTTCACCTGCTTTTTATGAATGCATATTTTGTAAACACTGCATTTTGTATAAAACTCATAGACCCAAATCATGAGTTGTATCATTTTGATATTTTATTAATATAAACAATA
Source organism: Micropoecilia bifurca (assembly GCA_903067075.1). Lineage (NCBI taxonomy): Eukaryota > Metazoa > Chordata > Actinopteri > Cyprinodontiformes > Poeciliidae > Micropoecilia > Micropoecilia bifurca. The sequence continues at coordinate 46,859 of CAEGAF010036062.1, read as the reverse complement.
ATCAAGTATTTCAAAACCATGAAGTTATAGTAATAGTTTATTTACATAGAATCTTTTAAGCAAATGTTGCAAAGTGCTTATCATTCAGATAAATCTATTAAAACAACATCATAAACCATTCAAGAAACACAAAATGTATACCAAATCAATATTATGGTCAGTTTCTTTGAGAATAACATGGATTTATTGGCTAGAAGACATATTAAACCAACAATGTATCAGTTCATACCTACTGATTTATAGTATTACATATTCATATTCTGTAATTTACATTTATAAGTGGATAGGGCACCAAAACCGTCTCCAGTCCAGGGACCAGATTCCTTTTAAATCTGGCCCTGCTTAGTATTGTCCTCTTTCGCCAAGTTGTTGCAATCCCATGTTGCATCAGCTCATATCTGACGTGTGTATTTGTCAGGTGACGGCTCTGAGAAGGCAGGTGAGGCCCACCTCAGGCAAAGTGGTCCGGAAAGTTAACCTTCCGGAGGCGGTTCAGGACTCCAGCCACCGGCCGCCCTCTGGACGCCTGTACTCCTCCAGCAGCACGGCTGCCAATGGCACATGGTGAGGCTGCAAATGGTTCTTAGGTTCCTACTAACAAGATATAACTGAACCTGAATATGATCAATACAGTACCCTCTTTTAACTTTTTTATATATTATCCTGTTACAACCACAAATTACATTCAACACATTTCCACCAAATAGTGCATTATCGTGACGTTTAAGGAAAGCGATTCACATTTCTTCTCTTTTTAAAAAATGCAAAGCTTCAAGTCGAAGTGTCTTTATACTGTATGTACTGAAGAGCCTGAATGACTGACAACCGATGCCGTGTGATAAGGTCCTCCTACAGGCGCACAGCTGGTGTTTATTCCACCAGAGTGGCTCGTAACAAGTGGCAGACCCTGGAGCGGCGCATCTCAGACGTCATAATGCAGAGGATGACCATCTCTAACATGGAGGCCGACATGAACCGTCTCCTCAAGGTGAAGTCATGACGCACCCAGTGGGATGTTTTATTTCAGCTTTGGTTTTAAATGAAGCTGACAAGAGCCAGAACACCACCTGTGGGTTGTTGAAAGTTTAATCCATCCTTTAAAAGTCTTAAACTCATGTATCTAAAATTAAAATCTCATGTCTGAAAATCATTTTAAAAATTGGCCTTAAAAAGGTTAATCTTAAATTTTGTCATGCCAGGACTATTTAATCCAGTATATTCCATGTATTTCTTTTTTTTTTCTTGAATTTTTTTTTCAGGCAAAGGTTTGAGTCACACTCAACCTCAAAACTGTAGCGTTTACTGGTAACTCACTGCTATGAGACCCTTGCTAGCTACTTAGCTTTTTTATATCTAACATGGGTATATATTATTGTGGAGATAAATCTTAATTTCACTCATAATGGTCTTTAAAAATCTTAAATTTAAGTTGGTGAAACCAACAGAAAGCCAGTAATAGCTTTGCTATCTTTGTTAAAGTAAAAGAGGACATGATGCATTACATCAGGTTGAAGGTTATTATAAGACGGTGTAAAAGTTCTCTTAACATAGCAGGCAGATCAAAGCCCCGCCGACTGATGCAGTCCTGTTAAATTTTCTTTTTAAAGTGTTTAAATACACCTGGTATAAATAAGTTGGTGACAACTCGAGACACATCCGTTTCAAAGTTCTGCTATTTTTAATAGCCAGACTGATTAATGTGAATTTTGTAAAATTCTTCTTGTTTTCAGGTCCGTGTAGTAAAAAAGAGGCTTAAAACATATTAGCACTCTGCTAATTAGCGCTTTGGCTAACCTTCAAAATGCTTTAGCGTTAGCAAAACTAATGCTTAGTTCATTATGATTCAAAAGTAGAATGAAAGGTAAAAATAAAGAGCTGAATCATCTGATATGTTTCATTTCTGCTCTTCCCCATCAATTCCAACATTGATCACAGTCAGAAGTTGTTCTATAAAGAGACTTAAATAACTGTTAATATTTTCAACACAGCAACGAGAGGAGCTGACGAAGCGAAAGGAGAAGGTGATCAGGAAGCGGGACCGGCTGTTGAGAGAGGGTCTGGAGGCAGAGAAGACCATGCTGCCCCTCAACGAGGAAGTAGATGCTCTGACTGCCAACATTGATTACATTAATGACAGCATCGCTGACTGTCAGGCCAACATCATGCAGATGGAGGAAACCAAGGTAAGGAGAGCTGCTGGTTCTGAAGTATGTTTGGAGGAGTTGAGTCGAGGCTTTTGAATAGCCTGAGTATCTACATTGAGGCTTTATTATGCCAAACTGTACTTAACTAGCCACATAAATACTAAAGCCTGTTTAGGATCTATTTGCTAAGAATCAATAATTCAAAATAATTTAAAAAATAACTAAGATTTTTTGCAGGAGGAGGGTGACACAGTGGACGTCTCTGCTGTGATTGGTTCTTGCACTCTGGTTGAAGCTCGTTTCCTACTGGATCATTTCATGTCCATGGCAATTAACAAGGTACCACCCCTCACCTTACCATGAGACACTAACTCTGCTCTGTTTGCTGTAACTTATATGTAAAAATAGGTGATCTTAATGTGGTGATTTAAGACATTCAAGCATAATAATGTATCAGGCCAATATGCTTTATAACCTATAATTTTGCATATGCTGGTGGAGATTTTCAGGCATTTAGGACATAATCGTCCTCTTTAGACATTGAAGAAATTTTTTAGATCTTCAAGTAACAAGAGAAGTCGTCCAGTTGGTTTCTAGATTTATAATTTTGCTGGATACAAATGTGTGCCTACAATACAACCAGTGATTTCTAAAGACAAATCAATAGGTTTTTATTTTATTTATGGGTAAATAAAAAACAGTGGTTAATGTAAAGGGTATGACCTTTCCAGGGTCTGCAGGTGGCTCAGCGGGAGTCTCAGGTGAAGGTGATGGAGGGCCGCCTGAAGCAGACCGAAATCACCAGCGCCACACAGAACCAGCTGCTGTTTCACATGCTGAAGGAGAAGGCCGAGTTCAACCCGGAGCTGGACGCACTGCTGGGAAATGCTCTGCAAGGTACAGCAAACCCTCACCTTTACCCTCTGACTGGCTCCAATTTTATGTTAGAAAGTAGGACGCTGACATGTTTGTTCATTTCTCAGGTTAGTTTTAGGAAGGCTTTTGTTCTTTCAGGAAGAGGATTGGGTTGCTGGTCAGCTGCATGTTTGGACCGTTGGAGAGATGCTCTTGCCTGTTGCCATCTGCTGAACAGAATCTGGCCTTATTAGTTTCTGATACTACAGCAGAAAAAAAACATTTCTGCACTGCTCTTCCTATGGTTTTTTCATGTTTGTATTTTGCCAGCCTGTTCAGTAGTATGCTATATTTAGTCTAGTCACTTTTTCTCCTGAATTTTCCTTTTGTTTTTTTTACTGGGGGATTGTTTTTTGATTTGTGCACTTTTGCTTTCCCCCATGTTTTTCTTTTTTGCTTTCTCATGTTTTCACAGAGCTAGGTAACTTCCCAGTTGGTAAGTGAAATCACATTAGACCCTAATGTTCCTTATGAATGCATGGTTCCTACTTTGGGCACATTTTTTAACTAACTAAACTTAACAGAAGCAGGTGCATGAGGTGCAGTGCAGCCAAGCTTCCCTACAGTTGCCAGCTGACCCTCCTCCTCCTGTCCCTTAATTCAGACACTCCTCCTCCCCTCCGTCTCCCTTCCAGCTGATATGTGCTGCGGCCTCCATGCTTTAGCACCTGCTAACCACGTTTCAGACACGTTTTACAGGAATAACTACGTGGATCTTTTCAGATCTCTCCGGTCTCAACAGGAGAAACAACCTAATAATTTCTCACACTCATAACTTTTCTGACCTCTTACCTCCATCCCAGCCCTCACACACCGGGTCACACTCTGACCCCTGACCTCACATCTTTTCCTGCTCATTGATCTCAGTGGATCCAGCAAGGAACAAGGTTGACTGTCAAAAAAAGCATGGCGATTATTTCTTTTCTTTTCACATTTTGCTGGTACAGCTCAATAAATTAAAATATTATTAAAAGTTGATTTATTTCAGTAAAAAAAAAAATATTTCAGATCTTAAATTCATTGTAATAAGAGTGATATATTTCAAGTATTACTGCTGTTAATAATGTCACCTTCCTAAAATATTGGCCTTAATCAATTGTTCTAAAAGTGATTTTTTTTTATTATTATTATTATTTTTGCCTAAATATATCTGTTTGCAAGAAAGACGTGATTTTTTTTTTTTTTTTGCCCAGACAACTTTAGGCAAAAAATAATTTAGGCCTCTATTTTTAGAAGGTGACAAAATGTAAAAACTTGTATGAAATCAAAATTTCAGTTTGCCAGAAATTGTTTTGCATACAAACAATTTTAAAACTAAATTTTTAATATAGACATGTCAGCCTACTGAATGTATGTCTATGTATTATACAGTACATGCAGCCAGTACTTGTTTGGGGCCACTTCGTGATAACCTGACAGATGATTAACGGATGGCCCTGTTTGCATGTGTTGTGGCATGGAGACAGTTATTTTGTGCCACTGCTACAGTGAAAGTTCCTAGTGAAGGACTTTCACGGCTGAAGCCCATTTTTCGGATACATCTGTGTGTGTTGTGTTTTCCTGAAGCACTGGCTCCATCCTCCGTCCGCAACACCTCCAAACTGTTGACTGTGCTTTGCTTCATAAACTTGTGAAAGCTGCTGATATTTCTGTTGTTTGTGCATTTTGTGAACAACCTTTTTCAATTCAGAAATATATTCCATATGGTAAATAAAATGTTACAATACTTGGGGAAATATAGAATGCCATACAGTTTGTCAGTGTTTGCTATTGGAAAATCATCTCACTGTTCTAGTGGGGAGGATGTTATCCAGACAGAACTTTGGATAGTCACACTCTCAGTCATGGTGTCATTCTCTCCATGTGGCTGGATCAGTGCATCACAATCCGTAACCTCAAGACAACCCTGCAGGGCTTCTTCAGCTTCCCATGACCTCCTTCTTAAACTTCTATTCATTACCTCTGAACAAGGGGCTTACAGTCCAAGCAAAGACATAAAAGATGGTCATTTTATTTGCTAGGAAGAGGTCTTGCTTTGGAGATGCTTAAATCCTTGATATTTGCATGAAAGAAATCCAATATCTTACTTTCCCTAAAGGAGCAGCTGACAAACTTTTGAAACGTCGAAAGTGTGGCAAAGAGTGAGGCATTGTTACAATCGCAAGATATTGTGAGAAACTTACTGGGGGTGTCATGTCGCTTGTTTAGCAACAATTGAGCTGATGACGTCATATCCAGTAAGACTAGTGAACAACATCCAACACAAGAGGAAACAATCGCCTAAAAAAAGCTATTTTTCTGAGTTACCTTGAGCAAATTGAAGATTTTTAGAATATTTTGTGACTTCCATCCTTGTTGAAGTTGTCTAGTTACTCTTTGCTGGACAGCTGCCAAGTTGTCACCAGTCTTCAACATGACCGTGTAGAACAACATGGGCCTAGGATTTCTTAGGATTTTTAAAAATTGGTAATATTCATATTTTGGGCCTATGTTGGAAGCATAATCCATAAAGTCAACAGAAACAAACACTTGAAATATATCGCTATGCGCATAATGAATCTGTGTAACAAGTTTTACTCTTGAAGTACTGAAATGAGTGAACTTTTCTCATAATATTCTAATCTGCTGACATGCTTAAAAGCCTAATTCAGCAGCTGCAACAAAAAAGCTGACAAAAAATGGAAAACTCAATAAGTAATGCAATGTTAATGAAGATGAGCAGGAATCTCATTTTTACCAAGAATGACTGTCATCACAGTTGATGATGGTTATCACTGAGCTCTGATGTTCTTCACTGATCTCATTTGACAGAAAACGGGGATGATAGCAGCAGCGATGAGTCGGCCCAGAGTCCCTCAGCAGAAGGAACGTGAGTTAATGCTTTAAGGAAAACGGCTTCTTGCTTTTTTTTTTCTTTAAAGATGCTTCTATTATTGTGAGCTATTTTGAGGGTTGTCATGTCTCTTGTGGTTTTTTTTCTATTTTATGTTATTGTGGCAGTGTGTGTTGTAATTGATTTTTGATGTTGGAGTTTCTCCTGGTTGATTTTGTACGAGTTCCTTTTTTGCTTTACTTGCAGTGAACCTTAAGTGCATTTCTTGATGCTCATTGCATTTCCTCTGTAGCACATTGGCGTCGGACCTTATGAAACTTTGTGGGGAGTCCAAAACAAGGAGCAAGGTACATTTCAATTATAGTCATAATGTCTGATTGATTATAAATGTTAGCTAGGCTTAATTTGTTTGGGTGGGTTTTTCCACACAGGCCCGCAGGAGGACCACCACTCAGATGGAGCTTCTGTATGCAAACAGTGAATCTGCCGGTGATGCACCCGCTGACTTCTCCGGCCCCATGCTGTCTTTGGCTGAAACCCCAGAGGGAGGTGGAGTGGACATGGACTTGTCGGGCCCATCAGTCAGAGACTACACAGCTCTTTCTCCTGGCTTTTCCTCTAAAATGGGCAGCATGTAAGTCCAGGCCCAGCTCTCTTCCACATACAGGTTCAGCTCTTCAGTTCTCTCTGCTGCTGCATGGTGGAGACTGCAGCTTTATTAGTTTGGTTGCCCTTTGTATTTTCTTTTTTCAAAACGCCATCTGTTAGTACAGCAGATATAAAAGCATGAAAAGATTTATAAATCAAAAAGAATGCATGGCTTTCTTAAAGTCCCTTGCAAAAACAAGCTCTTTACGGCTTTATCAGAACTAAAAATAGAGATGCACCGATCAGAGATTTTTAAACCGATTTCCAATAAAGGGAAGAGCTGAAAAGACACAATAACCTGCTCCATTACAGGAGCCTTATAGCCTTTCTACCATGATTGATCAATAATTATTTAATTATTTTTATTAGGATCAGAGGCTTGCAACCACTCTGGGTTTGAATAATATTTGAAAACAATGACAATTAAATGATTGACATCTTAGATATTTTGTCAACTATGCCAATGTGTTTATTAGCATTTAGCATAGTTAGTATTATCAACAGCAATCCTTTTGTGTATTTCCTTTGCTGTGTAGTTGTTTTCTTTTTTTTCCTTTAGATTTATTTTTAAACACTTCATTGATACAGATAATAAACTTATACAAAACTTCTCCGCTCCATAAGCACAAAGTGGACTACAGTGCAGGGCATTCTGGGTAAATGCAACCAAAACAAACTTGCGCTCGCAGAAAAAATGGCTTGTGGTCTTTTTGAGAAATCCTACAACCGCTAAAATCTGACATTACGCCATTTTTCTTTGCTTTTCATGAAGAAGGAAGTTGAGCTCTGTGTCGTCTTCGTTTTCTTCAGTGGTTTTGATGCAGTGCCAACACAGGGGAAGAGGGGAACTGGTTTTTTAAAAGGTTTGAATCATTTAATGCAGTGTGACGTGAAAGAGAAACACACCAGTTGGAAATTTAACAAATGTTACCATTTTGGTCACCAATCAAGCCAAATCTGCCTATCGGGTGTGAAAAAACCAACTTATCTCTCGGTGCATCTCTTGTAAAAATACTAACCAGACTGCTTTCTTCTTTTTTTTAAATACCTGCTTCAAACCAGTTGCACATTTACTTCACAACACTTTCTAAAGACGCACCACTACTCAAATGACTAGTTCCACTTTTGACTGCTAGTGCATAACAAAAACCAGAAGTGTCTTTATCAGTAAACATGGGCTTGGCCAGGAACACCCCCTCTGTTGGGCCTTGCAGTATCAGGTAACTGTGTTTCTGTGTCCACTGCTGCATGTTCCGTCTCTACGGCATTTTGTTTGGATTGAAGTGTCCCAACTGCTGCTTTGTAAATATTCTTGTTTGTGTTTCTGAACAATTGGTCCAACCGAACACTCAGCTCTGGCTCCAGAACTGTGTCAGGTTTGGAGAAGCGAACCCCAGAGCCGTCCCCACTCTCTCGCAGGAAGACCTATGACAAGGCACAAGCAGCGGCTGACAGGGCAAAGGTCAAGGAGAATAAACAGTAAGAGCTTGTTGCCAGCATTTTGGCTGGAAAGCTGTAAGAAGGTGAAGCTACAGTACCTTAACTCTACTAATACTCCTGTCAATTTCCTTCTGTCGAGAGGAATGAAGCATTTCCTAAACCAGTTGTGCTCTGACCTCAACATGATTTTGCTCCCTAACCTTGAAATTATGACTCTTCCTTGAGTCATAATAACTCTTTTCATTCCTGCTGGCTCTGACTTTGGCCTATCACTCTGCATCTGATGCTCCTTGGATCTATATTTTGTTACAAATTCACTTTTGTTTAAAAACATCTATTTTATACATTACTGCTGGCTGAGAGCCCATCCTAGCAGTAAATCTTTTTTAGCTTTACATCATGTTATAATGTTAGTGTTGCTTTGATTTTTTTCATGCATCTTTAAGAAATCCTTTAATCTCCTGTAGCAACCAGTTAGCTGTGTAAAACGCCTGGGTGGACCTTGCTCCGCCTTCCTGGATGAAGCTCCTCCTCTGAGCTGCAGCTTCCAAGAATATGAGGTTCCACCTCACAGAGTGCCTCTCCCCCTCTCAGCTCCTTCAGACTAGCCAGCAACAATTAGCAAACACCTGGTGGAACTGAGAATCTGCTGAGCTCATTATAGGAGGTACTTATCAGTGCAACTCTAGTAAAAACATTGTTAAAGGGTTAATAGAGGAGCCATGTTGTAATAACTTCCTGAAGGCGGAGTTTCAGAAAGGACAGGCGTTTTTAAAGAGACAGAGGTTCAATTTCAATGTGTCATATTACACAGTAATATTTCTTCTAAGCCATTTTTGAAATCTATATAATTTTTTTTAACAACCATTTCAACATAGCTTTACATGATTGTGCTCTAAAATGGCACGTGTCTAGAAAATTACTTAATACTGCCCCTTTTGATTCCATATTTTCTGACTTCCAGAAAGGTGATCCAATAATCACACGGTTATAAATAACCACTCCTGAGGTTCCTGCCGTGGAACAGAAGCGGTTAAACAGTTTGTGTTTTGACCACTAAGCTAGCAGGACACCAACCAAAAAAAAGCCTCCAGACTGCAACATGACATTTACACTGACACCAGCCTGAAGCTATCGCTGACATTTCATATGGCAAATCTTCTTATTTGTCATCATTAATAATTTTCTTAGTGTGTAACAAACATTAGAGCTTTAGATAGGTTTTGGATAGATTTCAGATTTTTATTTCACATCCGAAAACATCGGATAAGATCATGAGACGTTGCAAGATGGATTTATTTGAAGTTGACCTCATATTTTGTTGGACCCAGACCCCCCGCACCCCCCCACCTTGTTTACCTTAAATAAAACATGAAGTGTGTTGTAGACAGACACTGCTGGCTGAGAGCCCATCATGATGACAGTGACGTTATTGTTTCTTTCCTCCTGAGTGTAAACAGATTTGCACATCCTTCAATGATGCAGCAGCTGAACTGGGAAGGGTTGCTGACTTTTCTAACTCTGCTTTGGTGCCTAATTTTCCATTGAATTGTGAATGTTTTTAACAGATTTAACTGGAGTGTGCAAATATCAAGTCAAATGTAACATAAGTATGTTGCATAACAAATTATGAAGTAGACATGACTATAGGACCTTGAAAAGTTTTTTTTTAATGGGAATATTTGCAAAAAATAATGTGGAACATTATCTAATAGCTTTGACTTAAAACCGATTGACAACAATTTCATTTAAACTGTTAAAATTATATATTATTTATTACAGTAATAGTGTAGGACGTTATTTTTCTTTTATTTCGGTATAGTTGATGGATATTCTGAGAACATGTGTTGAGTCACTCTGTTTTGGACTAATTAGTTTTTATTCATTAAACATTTTTAGACAAATCAAGAATGGAATTCAGCAAGAACTGAAATTAATTTCAAGTCTGTTTTAGGTGATGGAGAATGTTCCAAAAGATTTATTGTTGTTTTTTGTAAAGATTTGGCAAACTAAAGTAAGATATATACTGAATTTACTAGATTTTTGAGTAAATCACACAGAATAGTTCCACTTATTCTGTTCTTAGAGACTTGAACGAGCTGATCATAACATTTTTTTTAAGGTGCGACTATCATGAAGACCTGACTTAGAAAGCAGAATCAGCGTTATTTAATTAGAAACAAAGAATTTAACTATAAAAATAATAAGGCAGCCAACCATATCTCACAAATGCTGGACTCTTCCTTTCCAGGATGTCCCACCCTGGTCTCCAACAGAATCCTCCACCTTCTTCCTTCCCTTCTCCATCAGCCCATAAAAGTACTGCCTTTTTTTTTTTAAAGTAAACTTCTAGTAAAGTTTAACCCTTTGTTCCATCACTTGAGGTGGATTTGAACACAGACTTCCCTCTTTGGAGTTTCCATTTTCACTGCTGTGGTGTCTTTCTGTCACAGTGACGCACTAAACCAGCTAATGCGATTAACGTCATTTATCTCGTTCTGCTTAGGTTTGTTTCAATCGTTTTTCCTCTCAGCACAGCAAACATTTGTCCTCCAGTCGTGTGTTAATTGGCTCTGAGAGCTCGGTACCTTGCATGTCTTTGGGTGCATTTTTTCTCTCTTCTCCACTCTGATAATTGAGCAGCAAGATGACCAGTTAGCTGGTCGCTATAGTGATGTGCATATGTGTTTTTCAGGGGCGTCATCAACCCAGTACCGTCCACTAAGAGCAGCCGCTCGGCGACGTTGCAGTGCGTTCACGTGGCGGAGGGACACAGCAAAGCCGTGCTGTGTGTTGACTGCACCGACGACCTTTTGTTCACCGGATCCAAAGGTTAATGCTTCCAGTTCTCACTCCTCATGGCTGTAACTGTCACATCTCTCATAAGGACTCCATTCATGTCTCCATGTTGCTCCCCTGTTCGCCTATTAGTGCTTGACTCCTTGTTAAACTGTTATATAAAGGCTGACAGGGCTGAAGGCTGTGGATAAATGAAGTAATGAAGCAAAATGACTTTCTGTGTAAAAGGAAAATTCTCATCCTGAAGAGGCTTTTCAACATAATATAAAGAGACTCGTGTTATTCTAGAACCGCTAACTCTGTTCCCACTAATTATTAATAGTGAAAGAGTTGAATTTTTTCATCATTTAACGGTTTTAACATCTATATTTGCAGCATTTTAAACCTGGTAAGTTTAAAACAGGTTGCAGCATTAACAGATCTGGATCCTCTTGCAGACCGGACCTGTAAAGTGTGGAACCTGGTGACGGGTCAGGAGATAATGTCCCTTGGAGGCCACCCTAACAACGTGGTGTCGGTCCGATACAGCTCCAGTCTAGTCTTCACCGTCTCCACTTCATACATCAAAGTGTGGGACATCAGGGACTCGGCCAAATGCATCAGAACTCTAACGTAAGCAGGATCGTCATTGTGTTCAAATCCAGCTAAACGCCAATACTGGAGCTAACCTTGAAAACATTTAGTGCACTTAGCTTCTCCTAAATAAAATTTTCCAGATAAATTACAAGACTGTAATTTACATTCAGCTGAAGAAAGTTTGACATCTGTGTTGAAATCTCTGTTATTTGTCGAAACTGTTTACTATGCAGTTTTGTTTCCTCTCCTCAGTGTTTGTTTTTTTCCTGGAAAAAACTTTATTAAGCAAATGGCATGTAACAAATGAATGAATGAGCTATGCAAAAGAATACAACACTTACATGAACAAACAGCCAGGGCTAATAATTAAACTACTACATGTATAAATTCACATTTGAATTGTTTTGAGAGTCTCCTCACGTTCTCCTCATGACAAATGGTTCAATTTATCACTTTAGCTTCTGGAAAATACTATGTCAACATAGCTGTTTAGTGTTGGTGGGGTGTTTAGTATGATGAGTGTTTAAGGGTTAGCGCAGCTGTCTGTTTATTCGCCGGTGCCCATCACCACTCTCCCTTGTACTGCTTGAAAAAATTCAAACATGTTTGTCAGCAAAAGGATTTTAGAAATTATCCAAGAAACTTGGCTAATATGAGTTAGAGCAACATTTAATTTAGCCTTGAGGTTAAGAAAGTATTTCTGAATTGAATTTAATATCATCCATCTCGCATGACAATCCCATGTTACAAGGTTGGGGGCGAAATATGACAGAACCTGTTCAGTGAGCTGAAAATGTTCCAGTCACAGATATTCATCAGTTCCCATCTGTGTGTCCAGCTCCTCTGGTCAGGTCAACATTGGGGATATCTGTGCATCTAACACCAGTCGGACGGTCACCATCCCGTCGGGGGAAAACCAGATCAACCAAATTGCTCTCAATCCCAATGGGATGGTCCTCTATGCTGCTGCTGGAAACTCAGTTCGGGTCTGGGATCTGAGGAGGTGAGCTGCCTTTACACTGATGTATGTTGAATTGCCTTCTCAGGATTTTCACATGCATTTGTGTATCTAAAATGAAGGCCTTAAAATGTCTTGCATTTATTTAGTAAAAATTTAATTTGGCCTTAAGTCCCAGTAATCCCAGCTCTTAAATGTTATGGTGGCCAGACTATATAATCTTGTCTATTCTATGTTTTTTCTTTTTCTTTCCGGTCTTGTCTGTCAAACGTTTGCGTCTTTATTGCGCTCTGTGTTTTGAGTCTCAAACCCATTTCCTTCTCTAGACGAGACTCACCCCAAAAGACTCGCACCTGGAATTGTAAGGTTTTCTCAATACAAATAGATGTCACATTCTCCAGGTTTTCTTTCCAAAAATTAAGATTGGTATCAATTTCTAACCACTTCAATTATACATTCTCTGTTGGTCTGTAACACAAAATCCCAACAAAGTACTCTAAGGTTTCAGGTGGTAGGGTGACAAAACATGGAGATGTTTAAGAAATTTGAAGTTTGATTGGTTTCAAAGCTTAAACGACTCAATTCAGACTGAAAACCAGACAGAATCCAATCTCCAGCCTCCATCAGTTACTGTCCGCCGCCTGCTGTTGGCTTTGATGGATTGCCTGTTTAGCCATTGTTGGAAAATAAATCTGTTAATAGAGTCACCCTGGATGAGTAAAACAACACGAGATGGAAATATTCTGTCATTTTCTGAGCGCAAATAGCCAAACTTGTTCTCTGAACCTTAGGAACGAACTTCATTTTACAAAGTGTGCTGTATAAACCTCCTGCTGCGTTGGTGACATTTTCCCCTTTGTTATACAATGAATAATAATGTAATCAGATTTCCTGTTGGCTTCTCTTTGTGGTTCTGGGAGGAACAGTTGAGTGGCAATGCGTTTAATTTTTGCTCAGGTTCGTTTCCACCGGAAAGCTAACTGGTCACCTGGGTCCTGTCATGTGTCTGACTGTGGATCAGTCTGGAAACAACCAAGACCTGGTGATCACTGGGTCCAAGGATCATTACATTAAAGTGGGTTTCTTTGCTTGTAACATAATACAGTCTGACTCAGCCTTCTGATGGGCATTTGTTTTCTTACTGACAACTAGCATTTGATAGAAAAACCCCAGTAAAAATCCAAAACAGCAGCCAGTTGTTCTGTTGCTGTTGCAGCTGTTCGATGTAAGTGAAGGGTCTCTGGGGAGCGTCAGCCCTGCGCACAACTTCGAGCCTCCGCACTATGACGGCATCGAGTCACTGGTGGTCCAGGGGAACATTTTCTTTAGCGGTTCCCGCGACAACGGAATCAAAAAGTGGGATCTGGATCGCAAAGACTTGCTGCAGGTACGCAATGCCAATCCCTCAAACTGTCTGTTGAAGAGGCCACTTTAAGATGGCTGCCTGAACGCTGTTATTATGAATTGCACCGTTAGAATAATAAAATGTGTCATTGTCATTCATAGCAAGTCCCAAATGCTCACCGTGACTGGGTTTGCGCCCTGGGCATCGTCCCCAGCTCCCCGGCCCTGCTGAGTGGCTGCAGAGGAGGGGTGCTCAAGCTCTGGCACGCAGACACACTGGGGCCTCTGGGGGAGCTCAAGGGTCATGAGAGCCCCATAAACAGCATCGCTGCAAACAGCAGCCACCTGTTTACGGCCTCAGAGTAAGTCCAACACACACACACACACACACACACACACACACACACACCAACACATGCTTTGGCTGCAGTGAGCTTAGAGAGTCAGTTTTCTGTGAAAGAGTTTGGGCCAGTTTGTGTGGAATACAACTGAAGCTGCCACAGAATGGCTCCATTTTTAGATTCTACTTTTGATTGCTTCACTTTTTTTAACCACTTTTTAACATCTATTGAGATACAGTGTGAGGGATGGGGGGACATAAATCTAACAATAATCAGGTTTAGTTTCATGTTACAGAATCCAACTCATGAACTTGTTGCATAATGTTATTATTCTAAAGTTTTCTAAAAGGCTACAGGGTGAAAATTTAGCTCGGCTGTTAGCTGGTTTGCATGCTAACAGTGATTTCTCTGCATTTTATGCAAGCAACATGTTAGATTAAGGCGGTTATATGGGTCTGAGTGTATGATAGACTGTGTGTTACAGTAAGGAAGCCATATTGGATTGTGAGGTCAGAACAGGTGAAAAACCTCTAATTTTTGCAGTCAGAATTCCAGATTCAGTTCTGTTCATTTTTACCTCTTCAAACTTAAAATGGTAGTTACACCACATTCACTGATTAAGTAGAGCTAGTAGATGAGGCCTTTCTTTTTGTGGTTTTATGACAAAGATTAAACATAAAGCTGTAGCAGGTTAACATGAACTTTGGCATTCTTTCCATTTGTCTGAAATGTTTAACTCCATCTATGCTTATTTGCTTTCTTGCGTCATAGCGACCGCACAGTGAAGATCTGGCGCGCCCGCGGCGGACTGGACAGCACCTTAGAGGGCATGGACAATGCAGACGAGGTGGCCAGTAACTGAGCGCAGCGCCCCCTGCCTGTGTGACTCCAGAAGGACGTAACTGCATTCTGTGACGCTGCTGCTCTTGCACTTTGCCCTCAATATCTTAACCCGGCGCTGACTCTGAATATGCTCACCGTCTTGGCCATACGATCGTTGACTCAGCCTGAACTCGCTCAGTAATCTCATAATCTCTTAAGGCATTTTTTTCATTTCAATGTTCGGTACGTCTCCGTTTTAGGTTTTCCGCTGTACGAACTGCAGCATTGTGAGTTTTTCCTGATTGTTAGTTGAAATGACGAGTTCATTCCAACTCTCGAAAGCGTCCGCTGACACACACACGCGCACACACACACACACATTCTTGAAAGGGGTTTCTGTGTCCGAGACGGTGCAGAGCTGAGCAGCATCAAGAGGATTCTGAACCGCAGAGAAAACCCAAGCATGAACTGCGCCAAGCCACACAATGGAAACGTGCCATAGACTCTGACTCTGTCCTCTCTCTATTACAGTTTCTAGGAAAAACGCCTTTTCTGCTCATGCCGTTGAAGAGTAATTATAGAAGCTTGTACTTTGAGAACAGACACAACGATACAGTTTCTAGAGTAACTGTTCAGCTCAGCATAGTAAATCCTGATCTAGGAGACAAAACGGATGAACTCTTACCCAGAAACAAAAGATTGTTCTCAGATTTGGGAAGAAGTGATAGTAAGTCTGTTCTAGGAGGAAAACTTGTTAGATTTAGAGTTGATGGAGATCACTTTTGAGTTCATTTAATAGATTTCTTTCACATCAGAACCAACTTTTCACATGGTCATTCCTGAGGGGAAACTAACAGGACACTGTTTCATCTCAACTCTGCTGTTGGATAGCAACTTTAATTCCCCAAGCAAATCTGTGCAATTTATGCAAAGTTAAGATGTTACCACTAATATGAATGAAGCTACATCAACCTTTTTTAAAGTTATTAATTTAAAACAAGTCATTATGTCTTGTACAATTTTGGAATTTTCAGGATTTTATGCGTCGATTTCTTTGGTTGTTTCTTTTTCTTCCTTTGTTTGTAAATCCCATTTTTACAGAATGCTACCCCACTGTGAAAGTTCAGAGTATTGTGGCCAATTTTAAGTCTTACATTTTTCTAAAGCTTCGATCTGCCGGTCCAGATTTTAGCTAACTCTTATTTCTTCCGTAAGGATTCCAAAACAAGAACGTACAAAACAGCGATTGTTTTTTTTTTGTCTTGTCTTTATTTCTTTCTTGTAACAAAGAAAGAAACAAAAAGCAAAATCATTTTAAACTGGACTTAGCATCATGTATTGGCAACATCACTGTTAGCTTGCTAGCATTTCTAAAACCAGTTTCCGTTTTAGAAAGGATGTATTCTCTAGGATACATCCTAGAGAATGTAAATATTTATGTTTACGGAGATTTCCAAAAGGCTCCCAACTGTTTCTAAATCCAGCATGTTCTGACTCACGGTACACATAAAACAACATGTTTTATGAAATTCTCAGCTTTCCAATTATCTATTGAAACTACTGCTTTCCCACAGCCTGAATGAAAAGTAGATATAGTATGTTCAGTTTTATCTAAAAGAAATCTTTCCACCCTTTTCCTTCCTCTCGCTATAAACACGTTCACTATTTGAAAAACTGCTAACGTTCAGTCTTCTCTCATTTGCATCATCCAGAATTGCCCAGTTCCAGTCAGCCCCTCATTTTTCTGAGCCTCTCTAAGTAACTGCAGACCTTTTAAAAGGCGAAGCTCTTAGTTTTAGCCTCTTAAAGTAATGAGAAGACTGGAAATCTCCTTCAACTTTGTGGAACTATTCCTTTAACACTTGAGCACTTGTAAAAAAAATAGTAACACAGTTAAGCTTTGAGGCTAATGTAATTGTTAAATATGAGCAGGTTTGAACTATAAACGGAACACCTGTTCTTGTGTCATTGTGTGACAATCTGTGAATCCCGCACTATTAGATTTCTGTCCCCTTGCTGCTCACTTTCTTTAGCCTTATGAGTCTCGTTGATACAGGTGAGCCCCACCTGATGTCACAGCTCCACTTTCTGTAGATACTTAACTGTATGTTTTTGTTAGAAGAGAGGCCTTCAGTATAATGGCGTGTTAGAGGTCAACATAGAGAGGAAAAATGAGCAAATTACTGCCAAAAAAACTCTGAAATTTTTAGATTAATTTCAGAAAATTTCCAGGGAAAACAAAGAAATTTCTGTTTCAAAAGAAAAAAATTTTGGGTCAAAAAGATTCTCAGAAATAAAAAAACAAGGACATTTGAGTTTCAAAATTTTAATATTTGCTGCAAAAAAACTGAAGTTCTGAGTTTAATCTCAGAAATTTTGTAGAAAAAACAAGGTAAAATTTCTGAGATTTAAAGGTTAAAATTTTCCTTCAAAAATTTTGAAAAGTCGAAACGTTTTAGACTTTTTTTCTAGAAAATTTCGGAGATTAATCTAAATTTCTGAATTTCTCTAGCGTTTTTTGAGTTCTCATGTTCAGAAATGTCTTTGTTTTTCTCGATAGTTTGAGATTGTTTCTGGCAGAAATGTCATTTTTTTCCTGCCTCATCTGCAATGGCCCTAACACACCATCATACTTCAGAGTCTGTGTCGTTCATCTCTCCCAGTCCTGATCCTTGTGGCTGAAGACTTCTGGTCTTTCTGTTGTAATTTCTCCGTCTGTCTAACCTGTGCACCATTACTTATGAATGTTCGGTGGAAAAGCAGCTGTATGAATTGTTGCATTTCATATCTGATGTTTGTGAAACTTGCATATATAAAAATGTGACTGAATGTTGGCGTTGTGAGACCGCTGATCTGAATCCATTCTCACAGGAGAACCAAGAGGACCAGACTTGGCAGGAAGACCAACAGGCAGCATTAGCAGTTTTCCCTCCAACTAAAGTTATTTTCCGTTTTTATTTCTTCTGCTTTTCGTTCCTTAAATGGAGGTTTAGTAGCCATTCCCCAAATGGCAAACTGTAGCGATTCTAATGTCAGATGCCTGATGAGAATAAATGCCATCTGTCGAAAACACTAAAGCCTGTGTGACTTTTCTGCTTGCTTAATTTAAGGCTTAAAAACACATTAAACATCTTGTAACAATTTAAAACTTGGTATAATATTTTATTTATCAAAGTGCTGTAATAAAATTTTGTAACCAGGATGTATTAACGGATCCAGTGCAAAAGTCTGGGGGATGTGAGTTGACCTAGAAGGGAGCGTGGTGGTTCCACTTCCTGGAATATTTGAGCTTGTTCATTGTGATTGGTTCTTTATGATCCCAGGAATACACTGATTGGATGAAAACAATCTGTCATTGCTGGACGTGTGGTTCATTCACATACACTTTAAGCTGTAAACTTACTGCCTGTAAACTAACTCTGTAAACTTAAGTTGTGAGCTTAACAAAATCATTAACTTAACGTTGTTTTTAGCTTAATTTCTTTTTTTATATATAAAGTAAGTTGATTGCATTGATTTAAAGTTGCTTGTGTTAACATAAAGTTAAGTTGCTTGTGTATTTGTGCATAATAGATGTAAAATTCCACGTTTTTGACCTTCTCTGTGTTCCGTACATGAGGAGTAGGAACGAGGACGTTATCCATTTCACCAATAAATGACTGAGACATACATCACAATATGCCCTTATGTAAATGAAATGAATACCACTGGCATGTAGACATTTTGTCTTTAGTACCTTATCAACTTTTGAATAAATTCTGTCCACTATGGAAAACCACCACCAACAACAGACATGTGACCAGGAACCAATGGAACTGGATTGTGTTTTCTGACAGATCCCACAGATGGGTGAGTTTTTTATTTACCTTAGGCTCAGGAACATTAGCTGGTGGAGGCAGTGTGATGCTTTGGGCTGTGTTTTACTGGGAAACCATGGTTACAGTCACAGATGATGCTTAACATGCCCCCAACAGTCACGACAGTGACTTTTGGGATGTGACCGTTGTCAAGACAACCTACCAACAATGAGATTTCGTTGTTCACTTCTCCTTACTGAGATATTTGGAGGTAACCATAACAACCACAAGAGGACAATGATTTTTAAGCATGTGGACCTATTTTTTTATATAGGTACATCAATTTCAGTAGATTGATGCAGACTTTACATTAGGACTGAAAGTACTACTTATTTACTTGCTTCAAAAATCCAGTGAAAATTAACTTCAAGCTATGAAAGAAAGCTACAGATCAGTAATGTGAATCATCTCTGCAGTGAAGGCTTGATCTTTCATCACAGCCGGTTTCTGCTTTCTGTCTGAACTGATCAAAGAAGTGGACACAAGGTGGCAGTAGCAGCATCTACATGGCTAACCTGGAACAGAACTACAAAATAACCATATTTTTATACTTCTGCCCATCAAAAGGCCGAAAAACAAAGTCGCCAACCATCCCTCATACTCCACTGATTCTTCTTCTACTCACATGTGAAGCAGAAGTAGACACTGGACCTATACAGACAAAACATTTGGCACTGTAAACATTCCATCTGAAAATGAAACACGCAGAGTCAGAGATGAATAATTAACTTGATTTCAACTTCCAGTCAGTGGAATGAAACATTCCAGCCTTTAAATCCTCGTTTAAAAGCTTCATATAAGCCAGGTTATTTTGTAGTAAACGTTTCATGATTATGAAGCAAAAGATGACTTAAGCCAATATCAAGGTAAATGAGAAGCTTTAAAATATATTTGAAACAGGCTCATGTGACACTGACATAGCGATTGTAAACTCTTAAACATCCCTCAGGGTTATTTAGGTTCATAGCTAATATTTGCATTTGGTCTTTGTTCAGGTTGTTTGCACTGTCCGTCATAGTAAAAAGAAAGTACAGCCTCTCTGAATTTAAGGGTGTTGCATATCAAAACGTGGTCTAAACTAAAGACTTAGTTTCACACTAGAGAACAAAAAAATAAAGGGAAATATGTGCACACTGTTGGACCAGTCTTTATTTTGAGTGACTGGCCGACATGAAGCCGATCTTATCAATCTCTGCAAAGCAACTCTTCAAGCCCCTCCTGTGATTTTATTGTGACAAAACTATAAACTTTTTTTCAATCTCTATGGAGTCTTTGTCAACAACACATAAAAGCATAGTTTATTATTCGATGTTTTGAGCAAAATAGGATTGGAATATTACAGGGGTATTGTGACCTTATACATGACAGTCAGTTCATATAAAAAGAAATCGCTACCAGTCAAAATTGGAGTTAAAATTTGAAAGATCTGCGACTGACCAGAAAATTGCAATCAGCGTATTCCTAAAGTGACACTAGTTAGTAGTTTTGACAACAAACTGAAACTTTTCTCATGCAATTGAAGGATTAGATATTTTGGGTGACTGAATCAACTAATATTATACTCTCAACTCTTTAGGAGTGACTATCAATTCCAAACTATGTACTGCTTTTAAATTTAAGCAATTTCCTTTCCTTTTCTGTTCTTTGTGTAGGTTTGACTTTTACCAGATATATTTAGGATTTTGTTTATGGTCAGGGTCAAGTTAAAGTCATTTTCATATATATTATTTTACCTTCTTGTTTTTATAGTTTTATAATTAGGAGTTTTCCTCCCATCTGAGGAAAAAAGTGGCTAATTTGGCTAATCTGGCTCTAGAATGTGCAGCAGAGTCTGAAGCTTAATGAAGATGTCAGGAGGTCACCAGGATCTGCTCCATAAACCTGCAGCTCCGTCTGGCAGACGGCACCAATCACCGGCCACCTGATGGGTTAAACATGTCGGAGGATCATTTCCCTCAACAAGGCACTTCGCCCCTTATGTACACACATTACAAAAATATCTGATGTTCTCAGCGATGACAAAAAATCTTTCTGAGATGCAAGACTATTTATATCTTTTTTTCTCCAAAAAACAGCATAAGCTGCTTTTTCATAAGATGCAGAGATGTGCACATTTTACCTCCAGTCATGATGCTGAACTACCTCAGCAAAAACTGGAGTTGAAGAGGCTTTGACAAGGGAAACGGAACATCAGAGAAACTGTGTTTAATTCTAGACTTTCCTTCCATTTCTAAAAGAACAAATACATTTAAATGTCACAATAGAACTGGCTTATATTTGGAAACATCAAATAATATTCGGGCTCCCAAAACTCGAAGCTCCAGGTTTCTCAAAATTTTTTGTAAAGTTAAATGGAGGTTTATTTGACATTTTATGCTGTATTTACTTAATTAGGTTAGTAACTTTGGAGAGTGCCATAACTTATCCATCGAAATTATTAAATGTTTAGCCAATTAGCATAGTTTGTGAATGTAATGTAACTATTAAATTGTAACATTTGTAATTTTTGTGACATCCTAAAGATGCTAGTTAAGTAGCATCTTTAGTTCTGTCAGGTCACTCGTCTTGTGAGGCAGAGAACGGTAAGCCGGATAAATCCTATGGGTTGTAATATGAATGAATATGTCAAATTTGAAAAGGTTGAGGACAGTTCTGAAAGTTGTGGTTTTGGAAAGTCTGTGTGTGCTGGAGTAAAAAAATAAGAGTATATACTCATGCTAACTCATGCTAACTAGCTGAAACTCATGCTAACTAGCTGAAACTCATGCTAACTAGCTGAAGTTTTCAACCTCACCACGTAAGCTGTGGTTGTCAAGGAGAATAGGTTTACAAATCAACTTAAAATATATTTTAAGTTGATTTGTGCTTTGTGCTTCGGTGATATTATATTAGTTTATCACAAACAATGGAGGATAAACCAGGGAAGCAAAATTGTCTCCATTGCTTAATTTAGGCAAGTATATTTTCAAAATGAAATCTAACCAACTTAAGTGTCTTCCAGCTATTAAATTTGAACCATTTGTACTCAAAAACCAACTTCAATGCACCAAAATAAAATAAGTAAACTATTATGTCACTTTTACATTCCAACAGTGTATTTTATCAGTATACTTTTTAAAGATTTGGTATCTACACCTGAGTAAAGTCCTGCAGGTTGAGCTCTGGTTAATGGAGGACAAATGACATGCGAGTGTTTATCTCAGCAAGGTTCTGACTTGAAGAAGGAAACTGATCAGGCAACAATTATAGGAGCAGCTGGAGCAGCTCTGCGCCCTACTCATTTGAAATCTGTTTGGTGGAGCAAAGTCACGAACACACTAGAAATATGTGGAAGGAACAAAAAAATACTTGTGCAAATAATTGGAGAAAATGTTTTTTAAGCTGTGCTTTGTTGGAACAGAAAGAAGAATTATTTGACCTAGCAATAGAGGAAATGTAGCTCATTTGTCAAATTACTACACTCCCAAGGAGTCTGACTTTGCAGTCTCTAAGTCATTTCACTACCTCCATTTTGCAACTGGCCACATCCAACACCTCTGAATCGCTCCCTGAGCTGCTGTAACCGCTGATACGGCACTTGTTCTTAAGTCAGAAGCACTCAGCAGTAATTTTCTCATTTTGGCTCTTCAGCCATGTTGATTTCAGAAACAGCCTGACAGTCTCCTTTAGTTAATAAAATAAAGTGTTTTATATTTCACTCAAAGTCCTCAGGAGCTGAACCTTACGTGATGACTAAACGTGAACCAAACAAATAAACACCTGCCAAGGTCAAAAAGATCATTTCAAGTGTCAAGAATTTGATCTTTGCATGTCTTTGATACACTTCCCAATTACTCCAAACTTTTCAACTCAGTCTCATTATTATTTCAATGAACAAGTGTTCAGAACAGCTCAGCAGATCAGTTTTGGCAGGTACCGTTAGCATAAAAACAGGAATACAGAAGAAGAAAGATCTCATATAGACCACAACATAGAGTCACATAGAAAACCCTAAATCAATCCTGCTGCCAGCGTTCCCTCAGTCGAAGGTGAAGACGACCTTGTTTTAACTCAGTGTTTCTAAACCCTGGTCCTCATGCGTCCCCCTGCTCTGCATGTTTTAGATGTGCCTCTATTCCAGAACAGCTGATTCAAATGACTGCATGACCATCAACTACTGCAGAAGCATGTTAATCACCCAGAGATATAATTCAAGTGAATGGCAGAAATACCTAAAACATGCAGGACAGGGGGGCTGTGAGGACCAGGCTTGAGAAATCCTGTTCTAACTAATCCAAGATGACACCCATTCTGCAGTAATTAGCTCTCAGGTTCATGCTGGGCTGGTTAATTGAGTTTGCTTTGCTCAGGTGGCTTTTGTCATTTGGCCACAGTTTGACTCTTTTTACCAGCCAATCATTTGGGGGTTTTTTTTGTTGTTGTTTTTTTAGATAAGCAGCTCAGTGTTTTTTAAAAGAATGCCAGAGGAAACTGCAGGGGATGCGGATCCTCATGTGGTCTTTTAAAATCCTTAATTACTTTTGCTTGTTAGCTCAGTAATTTTCACTGCCAGAAAGTCTATGACTGTAATCCATTTCAACATTTTTTGGTTTGTTAAAGTGATTCTATTAACAAAGTTGGTTTCAACTTTACTCTGTAATCCAATCTTTGGGCTAAATGTCCCTTTATATATAAAGCTTTGGGACTTAGTGTTTTTTGGGATATAGTGGCATTTTATAACACAATCAACTGCGTATGTTATGTTAAAAAATCCTTTATATATCAAATATAACTTAAAAGAAAATTGATTTCATAATTTGATGACATCAAATGTCTCTTTAAAACATACTGCTCTTTCTGAAACTCCGTAGCAGACTATGTTTTTGTGAACCAACTGTAGCATGGCAGAAACCAAGGGGAGGGTGAGAACATGAGTTGGTTGGCAGCGCTAAGACTCTCCCGTGGCTCTGATTGGTTGTTTCAGAAATAGTTGCGTATTTCTGCAGTTTGCACTGGGAGCACTGGAAGACAACAGAAGAACATAACTTATCTTTTTTTTCAGATTCTATATCTTCTACTGTCTTTACTTAATGGTAATAAATGTAAAAAAGAGTTACATGCTGCAGCTTTACCAACATTTTCATTTTTAACCTTCCTAAAAGTGAACTTTTTACCCTGCTGTCTTTTTACCCTGCTGTCCCCTGACCCCACATAAGCTTTAGAAGTATATATATATATATAATTTTTAGGTTTTTAATGTGTGCGTGTTTATCTGTGGTTTTGGGAACTGACAGTCTAACGGGTCTTCCCTGCGGTCCTACCGTGACATCTGCCGCGCTCCTCTTCATTGTTGCGTTATGACCTGGAGGGTTCAATAACTGAAACAAATATAATTTGTTTTATAACATCATTAAAAAAAAAAAATCATTGAACTACTGCCATGTTTGGATTATAACTAAAATTGTGTTGTGACATTTCACGTCCTCTTGACAAGCAGCCACCCCTGAGTCTGACCAGCCCGGTGCACCGGCACCAGCCTGAGGCTCTGATAGGTGGATACGGGGAAATTCTCCTGTCTCCAGTCTCTCGCTCTCGTGCGCGTGTTTGTGTGTCAGCACGTGGGTCCCCCCCCCACCCCCCCCTCCATCCTCTCCCCCCCCCCGGAGCTCGGAGGCGCACAAAGACGCGCTGCAGCGTCGTGTCCGTGTGTATGTGTGTTTTTCTTCTCCTCTCTCTCCGGTGTTTTATTTCCGCGCTTCCAGAAGAAAACGCCGGTCTCGTTCGGGCTTAGTTACAACATTTGTTTTTTTTTTTTTTTTAAATCAAAGTAATTAAACAGAACAAAACAGATCTTGTCTTTGTCCCCTCCAGCCCCTCCGGCCCCCCCTGCTCCCCCCTCCACTCCCGCCTCCCCTCATGCCGCCGCTACGGCTCCGGAGAAGAGGCGACGTGTGACGGACCGACCGAGCTTCTCCATGAACATGGCGCGCATCGGGGACGCGGACCCCTTCACCGCCGCGATACCGGCCACCAAAGTTGAGCTGACTGTGTCCTGCAGGTGAGTGGAGAGATGGAGGAACTCATCACTATAGGAACGGCTGTGTGTCTTTATGTAGCTGCAGAGGTTTGTGGCTTATGGAGGCAAATGGATGTAAATGAGCGTTTTCTGAAGATTTGCCTTGGTCTGAGTGACCCGCTGGATGTGAGGAAAGATGCTTTTAGCGTGCAGATATTCTCGACGTGTCGCTGACAGCAGGATCAGAGATGGCATGGAAACACATAAGTGTGTTTGTTTCAGTGAGGTGTTGATGATGCACAAACATGCAGCTGCTGCATGAAGGAGTTTTGTTTCTAAACTGTTTAGTGAGGGGATCATTTTTTCTGTTTTGTTTTGTTTTTTTAACCCTCCTGCCAAGCAAATAAATTGATAACTGTTGGAAAACAAAGAGACACAGAAGAGGAAAAGCAAGAGTGATTGTCAATTTCTTGGAAAAGCTAATAAAAAAAATCTGTGAAACTCTTTTTAGAACCTTTGCAGTTTGAACCGAAAAGCAGAAAAAAATCTAAGAGTCTAATCAGATTGTGGTCATTGGGATCACGTCCTGTCCAGTTTGGGTCTGAGATGTAGAGGCTGATGAAGAACTGTTCTGATCCCTGTGAGATCCAAACACAAAACTCATGCATCTGGTAAATAACAATACAGTTAGCCTCGGAGCTAAAGCTGGGTAATGAATGACATTTATCTATTCAGGGTTTTATGAAAGCAACATAATTAGATAAAATATGTTGTGATTAGAGCTGGACAATATTTAGTTCATCAATTCAATTTGAAGCATATCTCAAAGCATAACTTTATGTTGAAACTCATTATTTAAGTTTTCATATAGGTGTTGTAGATGGTGATGGGAGGAAGGATCTCCTGTAGCAGTCCGTATCACGGTGATCTGCAGAAACCTCTGTTTTTCTACGACGTTCTCGTGAAGAAACTCAGGGTTATCCATCATTTTCTTCCCAACAACAGACCTTTATAAGTTTTAGTAGCTGATGTCTTAAAGCTCCCAGAGACCAAGTGAGAAACTGCAGTGAATTTTGAATTGAAATTGATGGGAAAGAAAAAACCAAGAACATGGCGCTCTGCTGCGATCATATTGTCACTGTGGTTTGCGCGTCTTCCCAACACATCTAAATAATATTTTAGCGGAGCAGCTCTGGATTCTACGACTTTGATCAAAATAGGTGATTTTGCCTCTGGGTTGTGTCTGTCACTGCACTGGATGCAGCACAAAAACACAGCAGTTGCAGCATTTTGCTGATGAAAATATGCGATCAAACAGTTCGGGCTGTGTTGTAGGCTGTTACATTTTAGATTTGGTGCTATATTTGCACGGATTTCCCTTTGATTTTGCAGACTGACAGATGGTCAGTCTGCAAAATCAGAAGCGGTGGGAAAATCACCATGATGGGAGGAAATGACAGAGGAAACAAATCAGAAGAGAATTGCAATTGATGTATCATGAACATTTTCTACAACCTCATGTTTTCTTTAAGATTTTGACCTACAATTGAAAGCATGTGTTGTATTTCTGTAATTGTCTTATTCTAAACACAACATGTCAGGAAAAAAAAAATCTTTATTATATTGCAATTTTCTGAATCAATTTCAGCCTCGTATGATTTCCTCATTAGCGCAAGGCTGGAAGCGGAGAACATTTGTTGAAATGTATTATTTTATTGGCTGAACTGAAGAATGATATATTCTTATATATATGTTACTTTCACACAATCTTTAAAAAAAACTATGTTTCTCTTGGGTCTGGATTTCTGTGTGGTTTGATCATCGTCATTTAGGCATAAGTTTTTTCTTTTTTTTTTAAACAAATAACAATCCCCCTCCCCCACAAATATTAACTACAAGCCACGTGTGAGATGTTTGCTGATCAAACCTATAAAAATTTTAAAGTAAATTTTTATTAGCGACATTAAATCGGTGAATTATTGCTTGAGGTAACATCTCTGGGAGGAAAAAAAACACAAATCCTGAGAAAACGTCTGAGCAGAAAAAGTCAGCCGACCTTAATGGTTTGAGAGAGTCAGTGTGGACACTGCTTCGTGAAACGGAGCTGGCACCATCTGGGTGTTTTTTTTTATGGGATAGTAGGAGAAATGTTTATCTGAGCTGTGACTCATCTCAGTTTTCTAACAAACGTTGCTTTTATTCATGCGAGCGTAATGGATGAGCCCGGGCTTCCATGTCCTCCTGACTGCTAATAGGACGGATCCGACGGGAAATGGACAAAAAGCAGCCGAGCCGTTTTAATGGATGCAAAGGCATTTGGAGTCACACAGTTATTGTTGTTATGAGGAGACATATAGCAGCTCGAGCTCTTGGGAATAAACCTGGAGAAAGAGATTGTGAGTAGGAATCTAGCAAACTCCAGGTTTCTCTGGTCCAGCACACCTGATAGAAATGATTCAATAACCTTCTTACAGTCAGGTTCTGTAAGCAGGGGTGTTCAAAGTGTGGCCCAAGGGCCATTTGTGGCACTTGGACTTGATTTTTTGTGTCTTTTTGATGCGGCCCCTAGCGGTTTGTAACATCAAGATTGATAAAAACTTGACCCGTCCAGTGCAGGTGATTGACGCAGACAGAGATTTTTTTCATTATTACCAACATGATTTTCCTACAATGGAAAATGTAAAGTACGCTTTTATAATAAATCTATTCTTTTTAAATGGTTTTCTGTCTATAGAACACATTTTACTAAGCCTTGACAGTAGCTCCTTTGCTTTCTTACTTTAAATGTTTCAGATTTCTAACAGGACAGTGCATGGAGAGACGACTGTGCAGTTACCAGCCGCTGAGCACTGAACAACAGAATCACTTTCAATCACGATGAATGTGAGCTGGCCCTGAATGCGGCTGGAAACGCTATGAATCATTTAACTTGACACGGCTGTGAAACACCATTCAATCTCCACTTGTTTTTTTATTATTATTATTCATCCTCTCAGTCCTCTTTCAGCTGACACGTTTACTTCAGATGCCAGCGTTCTCCTCTACACACCTGCATAAGTTAAGCTGCTTGACAGACACATCCTCTGCGTAGCTTTTTAATTTTTTTACTTACAGTGAGGAAAGAAACAATTTTAGCTTCTCAAATTG
Source organism: Micropoecilia bifurca (assembly GCA_903067075.1). NCBI lineage: Eukaryota > Metazoa > Chordata > Actinopteri > Cyprinodontiformes > Poeciliidae > Micropoecilia > Micropoecilia bifurca. The sequence goes on along the minus strand of CAEGAF010036062.1, from coordinate 19,040 downwards.
TCACCCAACAGCCGCGCTAATATTTCTTAGCCGTCCCAGCTGGTGGGCGGTGTGATTCTCCCACTCTGACGTCTTTGTAAACTGCTAAGGCGTTGGGTCTCGATAGATGTAATCCTCCTTCACTCAATGAATCAAGGCTCGTCTCGGGGATCGTTGCTGGCCGAAACCAGCAGAGCTAACGCTCTGATTTAACTCCAGCCTGTTTGTACACGAACACGAAGCCATTCGACCCACGAGCGCCTTTCACTCTTGGTCCCACACACGCAAAGCTGCTTCATACATCCTGGCTGGATAGTAAACAGAAACCTTGGCAGGCATTTAGCGCCGCAGGATCAAAAGACCCTTGCAAACCACGGGGTCTGGGTGGCCGTGTAGGGTGGTGGTGGTGGGGGGGTGCTTAGGGGGCGAATGTTTGTGCAGAGAGACGTAGGTGCTTGCAGCGGCGTGACTGTCTACTGATCTGAGTGGTGCACAGCGTAGAGATAGCCGTGACCTTTGGACAACAAAAGGTAGGAAGTGTACTCCTTCTGAGAATTGACGTGTTCCGATGTTACTGCATTGAAGCTGGTCTCTGACCTGCTGGGAGGTTGGTCGATGTGTCACAGCCAATGCTGTGTTTTTCCAAAGGAAGGTTAAAAAAAATAAAAGATAAAGGAGCTGAAAAGATTTCATTCATGGGAAAAAGGGAATTTGAACTGTGTCGGTATGTTTGTGGTTTAGTTTTACATTGAGATAGGACAAGGCCAGGGTAATTGGGATAGAAAGGCAATTTTTATTAAAGATTTCTATGTTAGAGAAACATAGTTCAAAAGAGAAACACAGTTCAAAATTAGGCCTGTCCCTCTTACAAACTTGTTTAGGTGTCATAGTGCACTTAATGTGTTTCCTATTCACACAAGATAAGCACATTTTTATACATATGATTGGCCTGGGTATTGTCATCCTGTGCTATTCTGCTTGATTAAAATCAACACTTTGGGTTTTCTTTTCTCCCATTCACTTTGATTCGCCCGGTAGATTCTCTATCAAGCCAATCAGTAAACAAAGGGAGAGGTTGTGAATGATTACATGGATTTTCTGTGCTGTTGTAGAATTGTAGTCTGCCTGTCGTTTTAGCAAAGGCAGCGGAGGAAGTGAGCGAAGCTGTTCAGTCCACATTGGCCACACATCCAAATATTGAATTAACATCATCCAACGCAATTGAATCGGCTCTAACATTAGTGACTGGGTAAGATTTAAAACCTCCAGGAAGCAATCGTTTCTCGATAGATTCCAGACCTTCTGGATGAAGCAAAGCGTTGAACAAGGAGGTGGTTTTACCAGGCTAGATGGGGCAGAGTCACATGACTACAGACTGTACACATAGAGCATTGTCATATAGGACGTGAGTACAGCGTTATCATTGAAATAACTTCAGCTCATTGTTTCTTGTTGTCTTTTTGCTTCCTTTGATACTTGCCTTAATTGTAAAGTAGGACAAAACAGTGTAGATGTCTTTACATTTTCAGTTTGCGGTAGAATTGATAAAATTCTTTGAAATATTTGTTTTGTTGTTACTGTTGAATCTATAAACGTTAGCTGCTGTTGACTTTGGAAAATCACACTGATTGGTTTGTGTTTATTTTAGAATCAACTCAACCACCAGAACCACTCTAATTTGCCAAACTGAATCAGACTGAAACATTAAAAACAATCAACCAAAAAAAAACAAACAAAAAAAAATCAAGGCTTTCCAAGTCTTTGAACCCAATAATAACTTTATACACACAAATAAAATGCTAGGACTGAGCTGGAGTAGAGCAATAGCAACAATGTCCTCAGTTCTGATCAACCCCATTTGGGAATTGTGAACCACTTCAAGGCTCAGCAGGAGTCATTCTAAGTGGTTACATTAATGAGGTTTTTTTGAAGCAGTCTTTTGGTGTAATTAATGCACCACCCTGCTGCTGGAGCTTCACCTGGTTACCCCAGAGAGCCGCGGTGGCTCCATTACGTTACTGACCGCCTCGCCCCATGCGCCTCTCCGCTCCCCTGGCTTTCATCTTTTGCATAGCCACTTACCTGTATCTCTTTGATTGCAGCGCAGAGATTTGAAGGCATCACAATGATTAGTGTCCTGTGTTTGATGCTTTTCTGCTGAAGGAAGCAGGGAATTTAATGTAGATTTATGCAGAACTTTTACAATACAAAAGATGCTCAGAAATCTCTTAGACTTGGAAGATGCAAACTCATGTTGCAGTTAAAATACATTCAATGTTGTTTTATTCTGGTTAATGGATTCCATGTGGTTTTACGATATCTTTATTCCTAAAGTGCATTTCCACTTGTTGGGCTTTTCTTAAAGCAGAGGGTTTTTTGTCGGTTTTTCTGCTCTGTAGTGTACTGGTGGGTATTAACACAACAAGCAACAGAAAACGGTAATCAATCTGAGAGAAGCAAATGTTGCTGGCTTTCAACCTCAGAAGACTTATTAGGCCATTTCAATTATGGAAGACCCTGAATGTTCACATTCACTCTAATGGCAAGATTTGCAAGTTCTGATGTAGTGAACTTTGCCATCTACTGGTGTGGTCCAAATGTCCAGCATGAAGAGGAGGACTGCTGACCTGGAGTGGCCTGCCAAAGGCTCTCCAGGCTGGGAGGAGAGTGATGGATCACTCTCATCCACTGGTGGCTTTGTGCCTTACCAAAGGCATGAAACTCTGAAACATTTCTAAGTCCAAACCTCCATCTCGGATGGGAGCACTCTCCAATTTTTCTGAGATGGTAGTCCATGCAGAGTAGGACTTTTGGAGACTTCTTTTAGCATCTTGCAGTCCGCTTTCAGGGTGACTTTGCTTGGACGGCAAGACCTGGGCGTGTTTTCAATGTTTTCCACAGGTAGACTTTTTAAAAAATGTTCTTACTGTTTGAAACTCATTTGAGAACTTTTTGAAATCCCTTACCAGACGCAATCAGGAAACACACCAAACTAAATGTCTGAAGTTTAAACAGGACAAACTGCTTTCAAAATTCTGAGTAATGATGCTCTAATCTTGCTCACTTACTCAGAAACAGAAATTTTGAAGTTATTTTCTTTAGCTTTGTATTTCTGTAAAAGCTATAAAAATACCCTGTTTGTTGTAAGTCGTCCTAACTTTTCCACGTAACTGTATTTGATCATTCGTTTCTTTAAAAAAAAAATATTTTTCTGGCTCTAACGATTCAAAGCCAAGCATAGCTACTTCAGTTTGTTTTTTTTTTCCAAAGAGCACATGAATGCATCATGCCCTGGCGGATTGGAAGTCCCCCCTCCATCTCCTTGCCTAGGTATTTAAAGCTGCAGTTGCTGTTTTTAGGTGGCCGTGATGTAACTGGTGGGACTTCAAATGTAATTCTGGTGTTGAGGAAGGACCGCTGCCGTAAATGTTTGATGAAGGATGAGGCACTCTGCTCGCACCGCCCCGGCATTTTCCCAGGCTGCCCGTGGAGGAAAGGGCTTTTTAAAGTGTGACTCGTCTCTGTCAGGGCCAGGTGGAAGCCCCTGGGTGCAAATGAATCATAGGGAGGTTACCACAGAAGAAGTGTGTGCTGCCTTCCCCCCATCACACACACACACACACACACACACACACACACACACACACACACACACACACACACACACACACACACACACACACGCGCACACACAAACCGTTTTTCCCTTTTCCTTCTTGATATCTTGTTCCCTTCTCCCTACCATACTGAGCCAACTGGGACAGTATTCTCAGGGTTATAATGTTTTGGGTTTTTAGTTTTTATTTTGTTATGACTTTTTGTTTGTCTAAATCAGTTAAATTTAATTAGTTTTTATGGTGTGTTTGCTAGTTTTTGTTAGTTATTATTGACTCCTGAAACACTAGTGGAGCCATTCTCAGTCAGTTGCTACGGCAGCGGCTCTGGGTGTAGCATAGCTGATGCAGAGAGCGAGAAAAAAGAAGATACCAAGGTTTTTGAGTTGTTCAACTGTTTTCCTGCATTATGTTTCCTTTGCTGTGGCGTACTGCACTAAGTTAATAATCCCTATATCTCCAGGTCTTATTGTAATGAAATTGTTCTAGTGTGTAAACATGGCTACGGATGGCAAGTAAAACTTTAAGAATCGTCTTTTTGCCTTCGAACGTTTTGCACATGCTTCAGATGTCCAGATGTAAACAGTAAGACACGATGTGTCTGTACATCAATTGGATAAGGAATAATCAACAAAAGATATTCCAATTTTTTTTGATAAGTGTCTCTTGTGGTCTCTGCCATTTTGTGCCACTAGGCGGAGTCTGGAGTGCCATAATTTGTGAACGGTAAACTGCTTGTGTGCTTCAGTTCGAACGGCTGCTACATTCATAATCACAAAAACAAAGGATATCATATCTGTAATTTCAGTATTACTTTTATAAATGCATGGTATAGTTCCAGTTAGTTTTCATTTAGTTCAGTTAACAAAAATGTTTACTCAACTTCAGTTTTTTTTTTTTTACTTTAGTTAACTATAATAACCTTGATTATTCCTCTGTCTCGGGCGTTTATCCCTTTTGGAAGTGGCCGACGTCGCTCCTGCACAATCTCCTGGACTGTCCGCCGGCGATGCAAAAAAAAAAAAAAAAACGCAACCTCAATATTATTGCCATGTATTTAAGGTCTGAAGGCTGGAGAAGGGCCAGTGGGCGTTGTCTGACAGGGAAGCAACTGAGCGTGGCATTTCACCATCTGGGCCACACAGGGATCAGCACAACACGAGTGCCTGATCTAGATACATCACTAGCCATCAACGGTCTGAGAAAGCTCGCCGCTTGCTACACAGGACAGGACGTGCGACACAGCGCTCGCCCCGCAGCTCTCTCTCTTTCTCGCGCTCTCTCTATCCTCCTGCTCCTGCTACGTCTTGGTGGATCTTGCAGTAGAGCACAATATGGACATAGTCAAGCTGTTGTGATTGCTGTCTTTAGGATTACGAAGAACCGTCCTTCAGAAACTCTGCAGCAGCGTGACGAAGTATTTTCCCCAACAAAGATTTTCTCCATTTTCGCATCTTAGTCATTCATAAATGCTTCCGATGACCAAACAGATTTTATATTTGACAAAGATGGAAAGGATTCTGATGATTAAAGTTTGGGTATGTAACTTTCCTTGGGCCATTTCGAAACCTTCGGTTTTGTCGTCCACAGAAAATGTTCCACAGAGTCAGGATGTTTTTCCATCAGTCTTTCAGTACGTTACGTCAGAAGCGGTTTTCATCTTGTAACTCTCCCTCAGATGCTTTTCTAACCCGACTCTTTCTTACTGCTGACTCACGAAGGGAGTCGAGGCCGGAGGATCTTCACCAGGTATTCTTGGTTCCTTGCTGACCTCCTGGATGACTCGTCTGCGTCCTCTTGGTGTAATTTTGGTACGGCCACCCACACCTGGAACGGTTCACCGCCGTTTTGTGTTATTCATGCTGAATAACCGGTATCTTTGCAACCCTTTAAAGGCTGACTGATAAAAATAAATGGATCTGTTTAATATCTGCTCTTGAGTTATTTTTGATCTGCGGAAGAAGAAATCTGTTCGCTCAAACACAGTTAAACACTGATATGTTCACACCACTGGCAGATTTAAGTTTAAGATACTCTTTTTATTTTACTAATATGTCTCTTCTGACTTGAAAGTCATTTTAATTAATCTGTATGCTGTAATTTTTATTGAGTTAATTGCAATTAAATATCTTATATGGACAAAATACACTTAATTTTAAATTCAGAATATATGTTAACTGCTAAATTATTGAATAAGTCTAGATATTACAATTATTTTTAATATGTCATTTAGGTTATTCAGCTTTCAAAGGAAACGTCTGTGTGTTTAGCATTGAGATGCTACTTAAGGTTTGGATAGCTCTGCTAATAGGCTAACTCCTTTTAGCACAATTTGAACTAAAAGTTGTTCGAGTTCAACTTTTTCCCCTCACTTCATGAGTCGTCTTTTCCAGCGCCCCTCAGTTTGTTTTTTGAAACAAAAATGACCCTCCATTGAGCCAAGAGAAAAGGTTTATCATCCATCGCTTGTGTGAAAACGCGCAAATTTAAAATTTCAGACTTTTTGTGTGTAGAAAACAAGCAAACAAGAAAAAACCTCGATCACCGGAGATAAAGCATATAAAATACCAGTAGAGACATGCAAAGTTCTAGTCTGCAATTATAAAAAGGGTTTTCCATTAGCTTTATGGAAGAGCATCAGCATCAGCATGCCATATCTTAAAATGTTAGATTGTTTTAATAATCTTTTACATGAGTTCCAAGCCTGCGTACTCTTAAGATTATCAGCTCCTTACAGCTCAGTCTCATCTAAGTTTCTTCAGCTGTGTCCAAACAGTGTTTTGTAAATCCTTCCATATTCCATCTCCAGCATGATATTTGTGAAGGCCAGAGTGAGAAACGGCTGAAATGTTGAAGCAGTTCCCTCATTGTGGGAAACATTACCTCCTGTGGGACTGGCAGTTTTCTTTCTGACATTTCTGTGCTGCCATCCTGAACTGGCTGCCAAGTGATGACCAGGTTGACTTGACGTCACTTTGACAAAAAAGTTTCTCATTCAAAAAGTTTCTGATTCATTTCTTGCATATTGCTTTTGGTTTTCTTTCACATTTTTAAATGTATATTTTTAATGCTTTATTTTGTATTTAATGCTCTTGTTTATAAATTGTAATGCTTTTGTTGTCAGAAAGCCACAGGTTTGAGATTCTAACTGAAAAGGAGTTAGCTTAAAATGATTATGTCTTAAAGGGACAGTATTACATAAAATCGACTTGTTTGAGGTTAATATCATATTATAATATCATTCCTTCACCTGAAACATACCTGGAGTGTCGGCTTTATTTTATCATAAATGTTTGACAAACCCTTTAATCTCCATGGCAACCATACAGCTGTGCAAAATCCCTGGCTGGATCTAGCTTCGCCTTCTAGACACAGCTCTCCTTTGGAGCTGCAGTTTCCAAGCTTCCCCTGCGACTCTCCCACTCAGCTCCTTCAGACTAGCCAGCAGCAATTAGCAGCAAACACCTGGAACTGCACATCTGCTGCTCATTGTAGGAGTTACCTCTCAGTGAAACGCTGGTAAAAACATTAAAGGGGTAATAGAGGAGCCATGTTATGATGACTTCCTGAAGGCAGAGCTTCAGAAAGAACTGGAGTTTTTAAAGAGACAGAGGCCCAATGTCAAGATGTTAAAATACAAAGTCAGATTAATTTTAAGTTGATATATATTGCTTTTTTTAACTACTAAAGTGCATAAAGTTACTTGATTGTGTTATAAAATGACAACACATAACACTGCCCCTTTAGTACTTTGACATACAGAGGAGTTCATGAAGGGCTCAAAGAGAGCAAAGTGCCCAGGAGCTACGGCTGCAAAACAAGCCCATATCATCACTCCTCCTCCACCAGGCCACAAACCTAGTTGCAGGGGTTTGTTTTTCTTTTAGCTTAAACTCTGCTTTAGTCTCATCCCTTCAAAGTTATTTGGTTTATTTAGAGGCAACTTTAAATTTTTCTTGGGGGAAAAAAGAGACTTTTAACTTGTTCTGTTTAAATCCAGGCCCATGTCAGGAAACCAATCCATGTCGTTAATATGTATTCATTTGGGCCTGAATGTAGAATTTTGAGCCTCTTTGAGATCATTGAGAGCAGCTTGTATGTAACCCTTTGAGCTTTGGGTGAATTCACTAAGATGTGTCCAGTAATCAGAAAATTTGAATTGAGCTAATTTTTGCAGCTTTGAATAATCTTCCTCACTGTAGTGACAGATTTGAAATAGTTTAGAAAGAACACTGTAATCCACTCCAGACTGAGTTCCTGTTTTTGCTTCTGTGGGTTCTCTGCTGAATTATTTCCATTTTGGTTTTGTGTTAATACAAGACTGTATTAACCTTTTTAAACTAATTTCTCAGTCCTGAATTACATTACATTGCCTTTATGAGTAATATTTAACATCATAACTTAGTGTCAGAACAAAAGATTTGAAACTAGGTATCGATTTAATACATTTCCTGTAACTTTATGCATGAGGCAGAACGCAAAGGGAGGCATTTTAAAGCAGCAGGGAGGTAATTATTGTCATTTATATATTTTATTTTAAATGTAGGCCATCATTTAGGTATGATAAGTGCAGACACATTAAATCTAATCTTAGCAATTTAATTAGCACAAAGTTTGATTTAACTCTGTTGCTGCAATTTGCAGTTGCGTTCTATTAAAATGAATTAAGCTTTGCTGCGTGATCATTTCATCTTTTCTATGATTCATACCATCAATTTAAATTCAATAAAGCACCGCAAGAAAATGTGCTGCTGATATTATTTTATGTGTCAGAAATTATATGAGTCGTCTGCTAATATAACTCTGCTGGTTGACGATCTTATGATAATATTTAGTCACACTTATAATAATACACCCTTGGAAGAAGATAATCTGATATCCTTCCATACTAATGTGCTAACAAATCTAAGAAGTTGGATAATTATGCAGCTATTCTCTTGTCTTATGTCTTAAGAGAATAAAATAACTACATTGTGTGGCTGAGATTCAGTGTCAGTGGCTCATTTCTGGTCTCTGCTTATGTAAAGTCATTTGACATGTCAAGTCAATTGTAAATTTCCATTTCAAAACTACTACCAACAATGATCAAAAATCTCAATTTTTTTCCAGACTCCCTGCTATGATCAGCTGTGACTTATTCACAGAGACAGAGGTGACGTCACACTGTGTGTGTGAGAGGAGTCGGCGTAAAACAGAAATCTCCATGTGTCGCCGTCTTCCATAACGGGGACTAAAAGCTAAAAATGATAATATTAATAAAACGGAGTGGTTTTGCTTTTGAAAGTTCAACCTTCCTGTTATTGTTGAGGTTTTACACCTTCTATGGAAGCAGCAGCATAAAGCAGTACTGATGTACAGTCTCTCCCTGGTTGGGGGATTTCTACACCATTTGTCTTTCCTCTGACTTCATTTTCAAACATCTCACTGATCCGCGTTGAGTTATTTAGTATCAACCTTTACACCGAAGAGTGTTGGTGTTGATTTTGGGTTTTTGACTAATAATTTTAGGTTTATAGCTTTCAGGGCAGGATGAAAAAGACAGATTTTATTCTGTCTACTCATCACTGAACGCTTATGGGAGTACTGAACAAAATGGACCGTACTCATAGGCATGAACCTGATTTAGAACACAGAACTGTATTCTCATCCATGGTACCTATGGAACATGGTAATTATACAAGTTTTTAAATATATATTTCTTTGCATAAACACAACATATGCAGATTTTTCCATGAAAATTAATTTTTTATAAAATCTGAAAGCATTTTTAGCACTAACCACTAGGGGATCACTGTTCTCCAAAAAGCCTGACCTGCCGATTCCGGCTTTGGCGATTTTGTCTGAAAATATAGCAATAACTAAGTTGGCAACAGTGGACATGGATGTGCAGACATGACCATGTGGGCGGGTCAGTTAGTGGTTGATCTTGAGTCAGCACACAGCGTCAGTTGTTACAGCTAGAAAATAGTGAACAGCCCCAAAATCTGGGTGTAGTGATGGACTCAGACCTGAACCTCAAGAGACACATAAAAACAGCTACCAAGTTGGCCTTCTGTCACCTGTTAGAAGACATTTCCAGGAATAAAGAACTAGTAGGCCAGAACCAGAACCAAAGATGGAGGAGCAGCATTCAGCTTCTGTGAACCACAAATCTTTAACAAACGTCTAGAAAACTTAAAAAAAGCTGAAACACAGAGTTCCTTTAAATTGGGAATAAAACCCCACCTGATTAGAATTCACTTATATTAGTAGTAAGTGGAACATTGACTGAAATATTTGACGATTCTGATGATGCAATGTGAAAATGTAATATTTATTGTGTTATGTTTTTGTGATGTAAAAAACTTTGAACTGCCTTGTTGCTGAAATGTGTTATACGAATAAAGTGAATAAAGTGAAGGAAATCAGGGTGGATTTATTGGCGCTACCACCAGTAAACGGATTTCTAACTGTTATTAGCTTGGATTGCAGCGAGGTTGCACTGCTTCGACCCCAAGTGGCCGTTCATAAAATGCTAAAAATTTAAGGGCTGCCACTCAAGCCTGTGCTCATTTCTCTGCCTTAGGGACTAGTCAAAGTTCATAAATTTTTATCCAACCAGACAGGTCTCTCTACCCTAAATCGGAGCTTATCCACGATTCCCTTTCCGTCATCTCTCGGGTGTTCCGATCCTTCCAAACCTGTCAATCCAGACCTCTGTCAGCACTGAGGTCCGTCTCCACTGTAATAGGACCCACAGCTCCATTTATTTCTCCTAGTGTACAGAAAGAAAAAGAAACACAACTGGAGTGGCATGTAAATTTCATGGCATCCTCTGCTGTTGCTTCTTGCAAAGTGAAGAGTGCAAAGAGAGTGAAAAATAGTCTCAGGACTGAAGTTCTGTTGTGGTACGGCTGAAATATGCATAAGCTCCACTGTAAGCTTGATGTTGTTGTCTGCTTAACGTTGCTGCCTAGATGATTGGAAGAAAAGGCTTTTGTTAATGAAGTCAGAAGAGGATTAGGAGTAAACAAGTTGTCAGGGTCAGCAAGGAAGCCAATTAGGAGAGATTTAATGATGTAATAACTTCCTTTGCTGTGGCAGGAGAGAAGCGTAATTAATTTCTCTGTCTGTGTCTTTGTTCTCTTCAGGAACCTGCTGGATAGAGACACGTTCTCCAAGTCTGATCCAAGTAAGCTTCTCCCCGATTTATCTGTTTTCCTAGTAGAACCTACTGCCCCAGACCCACACACACACACACACACACACGCACACACACCCATCATCATCATCAACAGGTCCTCACAGCAGCTCCCAGCAGGTCTTACAAACACATAAAAGCAACCCGCACGCGTACATTTTAGCAGATAAACTGGCGCCACACACCAACATGTTTTAACTGAGTAAAATCAGACTGGCATTCACTGCGAATGGACACACACGCACACGCACACACACACACACACACACACGCACGCACGCACGCACGCACGCACACAAATACACACACACACACACACACACACACACACACACACACACACACACACACACACACACACACACACACACACACAGATCCACACTGTTTTTTCTGTGTGAATCAGTGGGCATTTGCATATGTCAGGGGTCGTATTCGTCACTGTTCTCTGCTCTCAATGTGAGTGAGGGGAACCAGATCACCTTCACACACACAAACACACACGCACTGACCTCACTTGCACAGACACACACCTCACTCGCTTGGCTGTTTTAATTTGACTACTAGTCTGGCTTTTTTAAAAGGTTTTGATCTACACCTTCATTTAAGGTGCATTCACACCAGCTGTCTGTAGTCCGTTTTAATTGAACTGTCATTTGTTTGCTGAGAAAGTCTGGTTCGTTTGGGGAGGTGTGAATGTAAATCAGGCTGGATGTGTTCTGTGTGTCAAAAACGCATCCAACGCGTCAAGTCAGACGCTTGATGTTGTGCGTCAAAATCACTCTTGACTCTGGTCTGAGCAAGTGGAGGAGCCTCTTGACTTTTGTCTTTTTTCCCCTCTCTTTGTACAATGGCGGATGAATTACGGAGAGTGTTGCAGCTGAGCAAGCGGTAGCTTTATTCACTGAGAGCAAGAATATGTCATCATCAGGCTCCTCATTGCCCTATTTGAATTCACAAGACAGTTCATAGGTGTTGTGAATTTGAGTTTCACAACCTGGCTGTGGGTTGATGAGGGTCACTTTGAGCACCATCTTCATCTCACCCAAGCCCAGTGTGATGACCTGCTGACTCTCCTTGGTGCCTCAATCTCCTAGCAGGACACCAACTACATGACATAGCGAAGTCTCTCTGATTGTTTGAAGCTACATCTGCAAAGATTCAGATTGTCCAGCTGCAGCATTGGCTACGTTGGACATGCTTTGAACGCTCTAAACGCTTTCATACGCTCAGCAGAAGACACATTTTGCGACGCACCATGAGCCTTCGTGCAGCGCCCTAAGATTTTGCATGTAAACCAGACGCCTCTAACACTTCAATCATGTTTGGTCTGAACGTAGCATAATCGAACTCTGATGTAGACCAAAAGCTTGAACTCTGGTCCACCTACAAACCTGTCTTGGTTTGGTCGGAGTGAAGTCTGGTGTGGTACGAATGCATATATGAGAGCCAAGTGGATTAGAGACCGCTCCAAAGGCAGGAAGTAGACTACAATGGAGGGCATTCTGGGTAAACTTTCTGCTGCTAGCTGGAGAAACGTATCATGGTCTTTTGCTAATGACTAACGAGAAATCCTACAACCACTAAAATCTGACGGCACTATTTTTATTTACCTTTATTTACCATGAAGAAGAAAGTCACGCTCTGTGTCTTTCTTCTTCATAGGTTTTTGTGTTGTTTCCTTCAGTAGTTCTCGGTGCAGCGCCACCGAGAACTACTGAAGGTGATGAGTTGAACAGGCCTTTGCTTTATTTGACACAGTGCAGTGTGACCTGCACTGTGACTCCAGCAGCTGAAAATTTCACAAATATTCCAACTTCGGTCCCCAATCAAATCGAGTTCACCGGACTGTCAGGATTAAAAACACCCTAAGATCTCAGGTTACAGAAATGAGATGTTCATTACTTGTTAACTTGCTTCCCTCAATGTAGAAAACTTTCGTCTAAGAGACTCACATCCTGACACGGAACTCTGTCGTCTGGTTTGCTTCCTTCAACTTGTTCGCAGTTGACTGGCCAACATTTAAATGAACCATTTTTGTTGAAGGTATAATAAGCCTGCTTGAATTGGATTTCCTTTTTTTATATCCCCAGTGTTATGAGGTATGAAACAAAGCCATCTGCCGTTTTGTTTTTGCCCATTTTAATTGTAGAGGTTGTGTTTATGTGAGTCCAGTAAATAATATCCCCCAGTCGCTTAGAGCCGTTCTGGTTTTAGGGGTCACAGTCTGTCACTTTGCATACAAGTCAACTGTCCTAAATCTGCATTTGTACGTATCTTATTTATGGAACTTCTCAACTACAACAACAAAAATGAACTAATATGCAATGGCTGACATCAGGGTGGTTCAGAATACGGATTTTTAATATCTGACCTTTTTTTTAATCTATTAATGATTAATCGATCATCAAATTAGTTGATGATTATTTCAACAATCGATTAATCACAATCGTTTCAACCCTACTCTATAACAATTTGTCTCATAGCCATACAATTTTAATTCATATGGTCATTAAGGTTCCACACAAACGCCTCTCCTCAGTCCTATTCAAGATTTATCGTAATCCCTCGTTTACATTGCTTCTCCTGCGTTTTCGCTAGCAACCCTGATAGCTCTGACAGACGCTGCCGTAGCTACAATTACCGTGGCCTGAGCTGCTGTGAGCTGTGTGTTTGGTTGCTGGTGAAGCCAAAAACTGCAGAGCTCCCAGAATTGTGGATTGGACCTTTAAATGTCAGATGGTGGGAAAGGAAAGGAGGATGAGCATCCCTGCCCGCCCCAACGCTTATCCAAGGAGGCACTTGTGCTGCGTCCATGTCTCTGCTCTGCTGACAGCACTGGCCCCAGTCACACAGCATTAGACTGCCTCGACAGAGCCGCACACACACACTCACTACCGCAGACACACACATACATACATCTCAGGCCACCGGCAAGCTCACAGACCTTATTCATATCAGCTTATAAAGCTGAACAGCATTCCAGTGTTTTACTTTTTTTCATGTTTGTGACTGTGTGCATGTGTGTGTGTGTGTGTGTGTGTGTGCTTCATCCCTTGTGTTTGCTTCAGCAGACTGGAAAAGGGCATTAAGCAGACAGAACCCTGTCAAAGTATGTATGTACCTTCTGTACTGCCTACATTGGAGCAGTAAATATAGCCTGGAGTAATCTGGAAAACAAGGTTTTCGGTGGAGAACGCACCGCTATGTGTGCCATGCATCTACTGTTGTTCACAGATATTGTTTTTTGCCTTTTGTTTGTAATGCAAATTCTATACCTCAATCAGTGCTTTATATGATATAAATGTGGTAGCGTGTTGATTCCAAACTAGCTATCAAGCTATTCAAACCATTCTGGCAAAATGCAAAAAAAAAGTAATCCATAAAAAATAAATGGGTGTGCCACACTTAAAATTTGCAGTAACTGTTGCATCAGATATTGTCCCACTCTTCCCTGTGGAATTGTTTCATTTGAGCAATGTTGTTTTTTCCTTATGAACAACTTAGGTTTCTGAATTTCTATTTTAAAACTGACCTTTTTGTTACTTTTGGTCAGGAGTGACCAAAGTATTCTATAAAGAACAAGTTCTCATAAAGTTGCAGTACCTAACTTTTGCAAAAATATGTCCAATCAGAATCAGGAGGAGTGGTTTAGCGCTGTGAATCAACCTTGTGTACGTGCTGCTAAATGTAGAAATGGTGGTCAAATAACAGTCTTCGGTAGCCATGCTAACTAGCCTTACCATGCATTATTCCGTTATAATGCACCTACTGCAGTGTAGCACAGAGCAAGTGGGGGAGAATGTGAGCAGCGCATACACAAGCCAATTAACAGTGTGAAGGCCTCCTGGTCCTGGTTGGCTGTTTCTGGCGGAATGGAGTATTTCTGCAGATGACTGCAGGACTATTGAGGGAAGGCACAGGAGCTCGATTTTTCCCCCCACGGATTTTCTGTTTTATGCTGTCAGGACTTAATGGTAATTGTAACTAATGTAAAAAGAACATTTATTGTAAAAAAAATTCCATACTGTAGAATTAAGTGCTTGCACAGTCGAACCGGTCTGCAGCTGCTGAGCAATCTGTAAGTCAGATGTGCTCCGACACCCTTCTATCAACATGCATTAAGATTCTCAACAGCTGCGCCACTAAAAAGAGCTGCTTTCGGTGCCAATGACCCCGGCACCTGGTTCACCTGCGGCCCTGCGTCTCACTGGAACACATTCTGAGATTTATTGTTCATAAACATGGCGAACAAATCATAAATGTGTTAGTTTGGCTTCCCTTAAACATTCTTACACTTAAAACTTTCCAATACATCAGCTTGACAAACATTCTTGTCATAAGATCTTTGCCTTCCTGTTTGTTGCTTTATTCCTTTGACCTGTTAGTGTCCTTGAGCGTTAATAACGGCGTCAACAATTTCCCTGTTTCACATTTTTCTGCATTCACACTGCAGACAGGAGCGTTGTTGTTTTTCTTTGTTTGCACCAAAGCTATATGTTCAAGGCTGGAGTTTGAAAGGAAAAAGACAACAAAACTATTTCACGAGTTATCAGTAAAATCCAGAGCATGTCGGCTCATCAGCTCCTGTCCAAATCATCAAATTTGATCAAAGGAAAAAAAATAGAATTAATCAGATCTGATTTTGAAACTGGAGATAATTTTCGCTCTCAATCTTCAACAGCTCATAATTCCATGATTAATTCTCTCATGTCCATTCATCAGTATGTAAGCAGCTCATATATTAACATGTGCATAAATTTGCAATTAATGAATGCTGCAGGTAATGATGATGCACGTTGCCTCGGAAAGTGTTGCCTCTGCAATCAGAACCTCATGTCATGAAATCAAAAGTATTTAATTTTTTTTAATAAAGTCTTCCAAGTCAGAACCAAAGATAGCGGCGATGCTAAACCGAACTTAAGATGCCAGATGCATCCATACTGGGGTTTGTTCACATATTTTATTAGAAAACAAGACAAGGACAGTCAAAGGTTTCTTTTCTTGGTCTATTAGAGTTGGTAATTACAGCTGTCCAGGTGGAATGTGTTGGAAACACGTAGTCTGCTCTCCTTGTGATGAGTTCTTGTTAGATGGTTCCCAAGGTATAGCATATCGATTGGAGTAGGATACATTGATTGATTAATGAAACATGGGTTGTCATCGGATTAAAACAATAAAGTAAACAATAAGGTAATAGAGTATTTTACACAAAAATGTTAATATATGATGTTATCTAATTGCCCTTATTTTACACAGAAAAGCAACAACTCCTTATTGATGCATCGATATGAACATCGGGGCCGATATCGATATTTCATTAATTTGCTGTTATGGCTGATAAACAATATTCATCATATGTATCATAAATATTCACTACCATTTTGACTCTTTGACAAAAAAAAATTGGAAATAAATATTGGCTGTTAATACTGGCACAGTTTTATTTATCGAGCCAATACTGATATGGTTAAAATTGACTTTTATCGGCAGATACAAATGTTGATTCTGATGTATTTATTGTACACACCTAATTATTACGTTTTAATAATCTTTACGTTTGTATAATCTTTAATTTTTTGACGAGGAGTGGGCAATATGGACTTAAAGTTTTATCACAATGCATTGTGTACTATTGTGATGACGACAAAAAAAAACTATTTATTGCTTCTTTTTAAGATAACTGTATGTATTTGACTGCGTGTCACAGCAGCTATAGCCCTACCAATACAAAAACCCATCTTACAAAACATTCCCATTTGCAATACACTTGTCTAGAACATGAATCATAAAAAGAAGTGTGATTTGTATTGCAGAACTCCACACAGTAAGTGCAGTAATTGTATTTTCAAATTTATTGGTGCTTCCATTGAAAAAACAGTTGGGGGAGAAGCAGTGGACACCCTGGAGAGGAAAATAAAATACTAATCGCCCCCACCCCCAAACAAAAAACTGCAAAAGAAGTGTTGAGCTGAACAAGATGGCTGTTAATGTTGATTCGGAAGCCAACATGAACTGAACGGCTTTGTTCACTTTTCCGCGGCTATTGCTAAAACTACAGGCAGACTGCATTTCTAAAACATAGTTCAGCGTTCACAACTTTTTCTGTTATGATTGTCCTGGTTTAAATTCAACCAGAGTAAACCAAGTCAATGGAAGAAAGTCCAAACCAAACACTAAAGAGAGATGAGAATCGAGCGGAATTGGCTGCTGTTCTATAGAACTGCATTATTTCCAAACTGACTTGTTCCCTTTATTTTACCTCACAATCTCACCATAACATCTGCAGTCTCCATTATTGGAAGAAATGAAACAAACATGTAATAAAAAAAATGTAAAAGATCAACAGGAAAGAAAATTGATGTAGGATTTCAAAAGTAATACAGTAGTTCTTCGTGTCAGTTTGTTTCCAACCACAATGAGCTCTCCTCCTGGATGCATTTTGCCAGGTAACACATGTAAAAGTGTGTCGTATGACTGGATTTTCTGACTTAATGTTGGCTGACATGGGGCTCGTGTTTGTGAATACCGTAAAGGCTGCTTGAATGCAAATGAAATGTTACATTAGTGACAGCTGATTGCCTGGCTCTGTTCTCGCTCATGGTCCATCCTCAGGAAACACTCACGGACTCCTACAAACGTCGAGTAGTCCCATCAGAATACTGTCCTTCACTCCCCACCCCTCTGCCCCCCAACTCCGTGAAATATCACTGTGCTGTGAGGTGGAGTTCCATCTGGATTTAATTAGGACAAGGTTCTGTCACGTCAGGATGTGGATAAAGAACTCCCTCTTGGCTGACCTCAGAGTGTTGCTTCTCTGCTGTTAAATACTCTCTGTTGAATCTAACCCTCTCCTTTTCTCTGCCCTCTTTTGTTTCCTTCTCAACAGTTTGTGTTCTGTACACTCAAGGGATCGCCAACAGAGAATGGAGGGAGGTGAGTACCAAGTGAGGCGGCTGGGGAACGGCTGGCTAGGCTCCCAGTCACACGCTGTAGCAGCATAAAGATGTTTTTAAAGCTGGTAGGGCTGAAACGATTAATTGTGATCATTCACGATTAATTGATTAACCATAATTAATCAATTAATCAATATTAATTGATTAACCACAATTCATTGATTAATTTAAATAATTGTCAGCTAAATTAGTAATTAATTAATTTCAAAACTGGAGAAAAAGACCATTTATTGAAAGAACAACATAATAACACAAAACTGTACCAACGACGTATACAGTTTACATTTAAGATTTATTTTTAGCTTTTAGCTTTACCTTGTTCAAATTTTGGAAACAACAAAAACGGGTCTATTAAGCACCCTTTGTTGTCCAACTATTAATCAGTTAAGCAAAAAAAAAAAAGCAAAGAAAACAAGCTTTTCACATGTCATGTTTTTTTAGCTGCAGATGCATCCTTTGCTATAAATGATCCAGGATTCACTAAAGAAAGGCAATGCTGTTGCATTTTAGGCTATTACATGTTTTTCCTTTTTTAAAAAAGGAATTGAAATATCTGTTTATTTTCATTTTCTTTATATTTCTAATATTTGATCAAAAAGGTTTGAGTTGTTAAATGAATTGTCTCCAGAAAGTGGCTAACATTTTTTTAGCCAACTAATCACCAGTGAAATCTATTGACAGCATTGAGATGATATTTTAGGCTTGAATAGTTTTGCCTCACTTAAACAGTCCAACCCCTTTTAGCACAATTTGCACCAAAAACAGTCATTTCCGATGTCCCGTCAGATTGTTGTTGTTTTTAAGCAAAAATGAACACTGGTTGTGACTGTGTTGTTTGCGGATGTTGCTTGTGCGTCAGATTTACGGGGTACCAGAAACTCGCAAATACAAAGATTCCGGTCACGTTAAAGTCCTGGCCCTAATATTCATGGATTTTTTTAAATATATTTTTATTCACCTATTCTTTCATAAAAAAAATTAAACTGCTTTAAACTTGATAAATTATGTTGTTTGCTGTGTCTACAACAATGCACAGTGACAATAATAATCTGTGGAGCACTAAAACAATAGTAAAAGCTAATTGGTTGATTTGTCTTTCAGTTTGGCAGGACAGAAGTCATAGACAACACCCTCAATCCTGACTTTGTCCGCAAATTCATCGTGGACTACTTCTTCGAGGAGAGGCAGAATCTTCGCTTTGACCTGTGAGTTAACACTCGACTAATACATGTCAATGTGTACGTGTGTGTGTGTGTGTGTGTGTGTGTGTGTGTGTGTGTGTGTGTGTGTGTGTGTGTGTGTGTGTGTGTG
>CAEGAF010036048.1:0-38049 GCA_903067075.1 Micropoecilia bifurca | reverse complement strand
GATAGTATTATTGATAGCAGTACAATTTGCACAATGCCTGTTTTGTTTAGTTTTCTTCTTGGAAAAAGTTATTAAAAAACAAGTTTTTGTCTAAATTAAGGTGAATTCATGGTTCCCTTTTCCACATAATGTAATCGGTAATGTTTATGATTAAAAAAAAATGATTATGTGATCGGTATCGGTGATCGGCCCTCATGGGTGATCGGAATCAGAATTGGCGGAAAAAAACCGGCACATTTTTAATTAAGATCTTTTAAATCCAGGACGTAGTGTTTTAGAAATAGAAATGTGTGGTAGTATTCCAACACTGAGGCCCAGTTCACAATTTATGGTTTAAAAACAGATCTTAACATTATAAAATCTTCATATGTGTCACTAGACAGTGCAGTGTGTTGCTACGCCAGAAACGTTTAACAATAAATGGAAAGTAACTCCTTACATTAATGCTTGTATTGTTTGATTTAGACTTTTAAAAACAGCGGTCACTCTGCTGAATTTTTCCAGAAAATTTCGAACAAATTTAATGTGTAATTGGTCCAGTAAGTGTTATCTCCGCTGCCTGTCACTTTTTGTGACACTTCAAGTTACAGTTTAACTTTACTTTTCTTCTGAATTCTTTGTTTGACTCATTTAAACAGTTCATGTTGGTAACTCGTTAATTCCTAACTTCTTCGCTAATAATGGATCCTCATATTTGTCTGTTCTGTCACTTTATAAATGTTCAAATAAGTATTATAATACTAACGTTTTATACGTTGAATTATGGTTGTGTTTTTTTAAGCTTTGCTTCTTTGCTGCTTTAGGAAGAAAGAAAAAGGCTGAAAAACGCAATCATCATTCAGTCCTACATACGTGGCTACCAAGACCTAAAGCAACAGGTATGTCTGCCTCCTCCACATCAACAGATTTTCTTTATTCACTTTAGGAACATATTATGTTGATTCTGTTGTCTTTCTGCTGGAGAAATAGTTGCCAATATGAATCTTTCTTAACGTTAGCAGGTCTTGTCCATTTTGAGTTCAGTTGGTCTTTTTTTTTTCTGACCAGAAAACTGAGCTGAATAAGCCCAGTCTATCTATCTGCTATTTGTTTCAAATCCTCGTTGTACAGTAAAGACGTGCCCACAAATAACCTTTTCCTCACACATCATACTCATTGATCTGCTGAGACAAAGGGGCCATATCTGCATTCAGCTGATGGTCAGCTGCCCTTCCAGCAGCTCAGATTTTTCTCAGATGTTTCTCCATCTCTGACCGAGACGACATGTTTTGGGAGACTTTTTAGGATATATTTCCACTAGAAGAAGACTAAAGACATAATCTGAACACCTGGTATTAATGATCACCTGGTTAATTTTGAATGCCTTAGTGAGAAGAAGGGAAGGGGGGAAAGTCTGTAGATCTGCTCTCAAGTTTTTGTAGGACTAAATGTATGATTTCTCAAGTGACTCAAACTTTTATTTTTAGTATTTCCTTTTTAGATTTTTATAAGGAAATTTTTGAACAATTTATTTCTTTATGTTTAGCTTCACTGAATAAGTGTTTTCATTCAATTACTGCATTTCTTCCCTGCAGTATGCCTTTCAGAGAGCCAAGTTTGATGAGTCTGTCAGTCAGTCCCAGGCAGAGGGAACGCAGCACGTCATGGCTGCCTCTGCTCTATGCCTCCTATCGAGACGACTTATATTTTTCTACAGACAGAGTGTGGACGCACATAGATTGGTAAGAGTGCAGTAGTACCAGTGCTTTTTTTTTTGATAGTGCTTTAATTACCATGTTATGTTGAAAGTCTGCCTGTCTGTGTGTTTGTAAAGATATGGTTATGCCAGAACCTGGTGAAACACAACAGTCAGTTTGTGAAGCTGTTGAACAGTCCCCAGAAGCAGACGTGTGTATTTCAGATCAAAAGAATCCTGGGATTCTGTTGCAGGTAAAGGTTCTGGACACACAAACACAGGATGCTGATTGACTGCTATGAAGAAGCTGACACTTTCTATGGATTTACATACTTATCCTTTTTCTCCCAGACTCCTGCAAAACTGCCCAGATGACAGTTTAAATGTTGCTGTTCCCATGCGGATGTTAGAAATCTTTTCTTCAGAGAGAACTTATCTTCTTGTTATTCCAGATGCTAACAATGTAGCTTCGTTACTTGAGCAGATTTTGCACTATATGGTACAAAAAGGTGAGCTGTTTGTGTATTGAAATAAAATGCATTTTTTACATTTAAAACATTTCCAAAGTTGTGAAATGGACCTTAATATTGGACTGAGGCTGTTGAAATTATTGGGACTTCAGTTTGAGTTTTTTTGTGAGATGTTTAGAAAAATTACACAATTTACTGCAGCGCAATAAACTTTTTCTAAACATTTATTTTGTGTTCATTTGTATTTAGTGTAGTTTTCATGCAAACTAATTTCTTCTATTTTGTTTTTTTAAGGATACTACAAGTCGCTGTACATTCTTGTAAATCACAGGCTGCCCTCCAGCCTGGAGTACAGCGATGCTCCCTCTATTCCTCTGGCAAGCACACTGTTGGAGCACATCCTCAAACCTTTGCACTTTACTTACTCCTCCTGCACAACAGGCGCAAGGTACACAGAATTAAAAACAAAACAATTACAACCGTTTTAGTTGCGTCTGTGCTTTTTGCTCATATTTGTTTACATGTCTGGTGGAAAAATATGTAAAAAGTGTAAAAGACATAACTAGCTAATGGCAGTTGGGAGTTACCAGGCAGGGATTACTTACTGTGCTGAACTCAAAAACTAGGCATTGTTGGAAAAGAAACCCTTGTTGAAAGTCGCTTGGTTAAAGTTAAAGCAACTTAGGCTTTAGATTGTTAACAGTAAAAGAACTACCTCAGTTGGTAAGCAGATGATTATGAACAAAGATATTGAACGCATTTCAAAAGGTATCCATGTATCCAGCCCCCACAATATCTACAGAAAACAAGAGAAATAAGCATGTGAGTTCAGGTTCCAGGCTTATTGCTTCTTCCTATCAAATAAAAGTTTTGTGTCTGTATGCTCTTCCATCAGTCTGAAAGCAGTAATTACATAAGAAATCCACTGACAATAAGTCATAAAAGTCCCACTGGATTCTTGAGCCGAATATCAGACTGTTGACACTCAGTTTAAGAGTTTTCTAATAACGACAGGAGAATTTCTTTTCTTTTATGAAGAAAGGCACAGCAGGATAGAGACAAACTTGAGCACACAGTGATTCCAATAGTTAATTATCTCCTTTTCGCCCAACCTGATGTTATTGACCAAGATAGACAAAGCACTCCTATTTGGAGAGACGATATTGTTTGTTTAGAACGCCAATGAAGCAGAATTGTGTTGAAACAACCCCAATAACCAAAAGCGGTTTGATCTGCCGTTTTTCTACACTGCATTCAAAGGGATGTTTGGCTGTTGTCTCGCAGGCAGTTTGTATTTGCGGCGTTTACCGAGGAGTTCATCTCTGCGCCGTTCACCGAGCAGATCTTTCACTTTTTTATCCCGGCGCTGTCGGACCGTCGTCTCTCGTTCCCGTTTGAGGCCTTCCTGAGCTCCCTGCAGGTCACCATCGACTCTTTGTCGGCAGCACAAAGCCAGGCGCCGTGGCTCTTCTACTTTGTCCTCTCTGCGGGAGAGAACTGCTTAGGTAGGTGGCACAATTAAGCTTACCATTTTTCCTGTGCATATTTAATTCCTTATGTCAGTGAAGTTTGCAAACTTAAACGATAAATGGCGTAGTGATGGTGGGTGTCTGTTCGAAGGCTCGCTGTCAGAGGAGGGACACCTGCTCTACCTTCGGGCTCTGCAGGCTCTGCTGCCGCTGCTTCCGGTGTCGGAAAGCACCAGCCGGCCGGAAGTGACCAGTGATTCAGAGGATGAGGACGATGGTGACATGCACCCTACATCCATGCAGGTACAACCAACACATAAGGACACATATTATGTAAGATAAAAAAATAGAAAAAAAAAACAATGACAGCATTCAGGGAATAAAACAAATTTGTGCTTTAGGTTTTGTAAGGTGAGATGAGATTCCTGCAAAATAAATCCTGTTGATTTCTTTTCTGTGATGTCATCAAACTTTTAAGAATATATCTAACTGATGACAATACCAACACTTGAATGAAGCTTTTATGAAGGCCAAGAAACTAAAGTTTGTCCTCTGACCAGACTTCTGCATTTCCGTGTTTTTTATTGAGTGTCTTATCACATAAAATCCCACGTTGTTTGTAGTGTAAAAAAATGTGTTCGGACATTAAGTGTAGTTAAAAATGGGTTATGGTAATAAGTCTCTCTCTTTTATCACACGTCTCTGTTAGGACAACAGCCGCATTTCTGTGCAGCTGATAACGGAGGAATGCGTCCACAAGCTGGACACGAAACAGCAGACTAATGCCCTGCTGAACCTGGTTTGGAGGGACTCGGCCAGCGAGGAGGTCTTCACCATGATGGCATCCATTTGTCACACGCTCATGGTGCAGCATCGACTCATGGTGCCAAAAGTCAGGTAGAAATCCACAAAAAGGATGATTTAGCACCCTGTCTTGTGTTTATTACTGTATTTCCTCTCTTTTGTTGTTCTGGTGGCTCTTTACTCGACTGTGATCGTGAAACACTCGAGAGTAAACCACATGCCTTTGAAAGCAGCCAGGGCATCGTCCTTCACTGCTGGCGGACATGTCTGTCTGTCTCCTCCACTGTAAATTCGCAAAGTACTAAATGGACTGTCATAATGTAAACACACACTCAATTTATGTTTTTTAATCCCTTTTAAATAATGTGAAGCAGGCACTAAACCTTATTACAATAATTTCCCCAATCGGTTGTGGATTCCACCTGACTGAGAGGAAAACTGTTTTATGTGTTGCTGCTCCGCATTCAGCAATGAAGCTAATGGGATTTTAGACAAGCAGCTATCATTGGTCCGCACCCACTGGCATTTACAACCGGCAGAGATGTCAAGGAAGCCGTCCGTTCTGGACGAGGGAAATTAGCTCTTTTCCTCGTTAATTACATTAGGGTTGGGATGGATGTCAGCGATGGCTTAGGATGGAAGGCCCTGGCTAACAGGAAGTCAGCTAGACCCACCATCATGGACAGTAAACCCAGTGGAGTTAATCAATAGTGGAGTCATTACCTGTTAGTTGAATTGTATCTGATGGGGAGAGTTGGTGACAAATAGATAAATATCACAGTGGTAATTTTAGTTCACTGTATATTCAGCTAAAGAGTAGTAGTGGGGCTTAATGAAAATATTAAATTGAGTTAATTAATCAGATTTAATCGAAAACCCTATATTGAGAAAATGAGCAACATTGTCAATTCAAAGACTCTTATTTTGCTGCTAAATTATGTAACTAAAGACATGTATTGTTTTTAATTTATTATTTAGGTTATTCAACCATCAGATTGGTGGAGATTAGTATTAAACCCATTAAGCTTTTAAGCATTCTAGGAATCCCTAATCATTCATGTAACTTCTTTGAAAATGTACTTTAGAAATATGAACTGTGGACGCTGACATTAGCGTTGGGAACGTCTGTACTAATTATCCAGCTCAAAAAATGTTCTAAAGTTAGAGTGGTCTAGTTAAAGCACAGATTAAGAATATGTGGCAAGACTACAAAGTCAATGTTCAAATGGGCTCGCCATCCAATCTGACTCAGCCTAAGTAGCTGTTTCACAGAGACGAATGCAAAAAAGACTTCTTTTAGGACACTCAAATTAGTTTTTTTACATTTTTTGTAGAGTTCTTGAGGATTTCTCTTTCAGTCCCTGTCCTCTTTTACAGCTTCCCTCTCTTCTCTACTTTTATCATAAATCCTGTCCTTCGTCTTCCATCATTATTGGATATCTGTAACAAAATAATTAGCTCGCGGAGGAAGATTAATCGCTGCAGGAGTGGACGGGATAGCTTTACAAGAGGCTAAGGGGAGCAAATTGCATCCCGGTCTTGATTTACTGCTTTTACGGCAAAAAAAAAGGAGAGACTGGCTGCACGCAGTAGGCCCGGCACACTTCCTTTGTAATAAATATAGAAAATGTCTCATTAAATTTCTCTTTCTTTGCTGGTTTTAATCGGAGAACTGCTTTTTAACTCGCTCAATAAGTTGATCTTCTGTTTGTCCTGCTGAGCGTGTTGTAATTTATCTCTAATTGGTAAAGTTAGATATTTGGCGTAATTTCCCAGCATAACACCAATCCCCTAACTGGTTCCCTTTGATGGGAAGGAATCCACATTTACTTTTAGATGGTTGCTGTGATTTTTGTGTTGATGTGAAATAATGACGCTGATGATGAAGATTTAATTTGCATTGAGCAGAAACTCGCTCCGGTTTCCCGGTCTCGGATCCGACCCCGGCCTACCATCGGACACGCCTTTTCTTTTCATCGCAGCAAAAATGAAACGATCCAGACATTATCCACGCTCCTCGCACACACGTACATGCAGCCCCCTTGTGATGCCTTGACTTTGTTTATTAGTGCTTCATTCCGTGATTGAAATTGGGGAGGGGTTCGGTTTCCCCCTCGGCTGTAAATCAGCAGGTCAGCTGGCATTTAGTGCTTTGTTTCTCATTTCAATCAAACACCAGCCCGACTTGTTATGAGCCCCCAGCGCTGCTCTGTGCTTTTCTTCTGAGCCTTGTTGCACTGACAGATGGTCTGTGCTCGACACCAACCATTTTTCAAGCCTTATTGAGGGTTCGCCTGACAGTCTGCCCCCTAATGTTCATTTCTAATTTAGGATTTCTGAATGAGCTCTGATATATTGAAACAGAAGGGTTGGAAATTAAAGGCTTACATTGAGGATTTGGATGTTTTCTCTTCCTTGTTGCGTTAAAGGATAGCGTCTTTACAGCTGTCCCTCCTAGACAAGGGCCTATTATATTTAGGGACACTTCATTTTGCCTTTTAGCTTACTTACCACTCTACTGTCACCTTTACTTACCCTCGGTGTGAAAAACCGAGCAATTCCAGCGCATACGCAAACAAATACTCTGGAACAAAGAACCCCTTCACACCTTCTTGCCTCAGCCTGCTGAGTCCAACAACAGGGAGGTATGTGGCTCCTTCTGTGTTTCTCAACTAATTCAACCTGAGTGTGGAAGCATGCTAGTCATCAGGGGTCACAGCAAGGACCAGGGTGCCCCTCCTTCTCCTTCTCCTCCATTGTCCTGGTTCCCTGGCCATTAAGTTAAATGTGGGGGGTAGCAGGAAGCCAGAGGGGCTGTTTATGACCTGAGCTGGGCAGCCTGGCCAGCAACTAGTTTACTAATGGAAGGTGCCTCGCCTAAATAAAGCTTAATGGCTCATTTAATCTCCTTTTGGCCCCTCGCAACGCATAAAAGGAGGGAAAGGCCAAGAAGATTCTATAACTGAAATGTTTGGTCACAATCTTTTTTTCTTTTTCTCTGTGTCCGCTGCTAAGCGAGGCAAAGTTAACAGTCTTAGCACTGCGGACCGTTAGGCTGAGAGTAATTTTACTGTTTATTGCCCCGATTGTGTCATTTGAACTGCCTTTTAATGCATTTCTGTCTTAAATCTTGTTTATTATTATTATTATTTGTTGTTTGTCTGCAGACTCCTGTACAGCTTAGCTTTCAATGCACGTTTCCTGAGGCATCTGTGGCACCTGATAACCTCCATGACAACTAAAATGATTACCGGGTAAGATACTATGTCTGTTTCTGCTCTCTAGTGAGCACGTAATGTCGACGGTGTCATCATGCTTCTGTTTTTTCCGTGTCTTCCTCCTCAGCTCCATGGTGCCGCTGCTCCAGCTGATCTCTCGTGGTTCCCCCATGTCATTCGAAGATTCGAATCGGATCATTCCCCTCTTTTACCTGTTCAGCTCTCTCTTCAGTCACTCGCTTATCTCTGTGCATGACAGCGAGTTCTTTGGACATGAAATGGAAGGTACTGGACATATGAGTCTGTTAGGTTAGGTGTTGTAGAAAATATAACAAGATCAACTTCAAGTTTGTTTCCAAATTATTTTTTTAATACTTCTACTTTATATGGCAACCAAAGTTATATAAGGCGGTGTAAAAGTATTTATTCCCCAAGAAACCTAGAACATATTTTATTAAATTTGATGTGATAGACCAACGTAGCACATCCTGGAGAAACTAAAATAGTGAAGTCTGGTGTGTGTATGCTTTCAGCCCTCTTTATTCTGATACCCATAAATTAAGGCTGCAACTAATGATTATTTTAGTGATTGATTATTCTGATGATTATTCAGATTTCTTTTTAAAAATGGTTCATTATGCAGATTTCTTTCATCAAACCACTTACGCATATATTACTCAATAACAGAAAAAAATTAAAATAAATACATTGCTTTTCAAAAGAAGAAATTCAATGTTCTTGCCTATGAAAAAAACCCTTAGTATTGCCTCAAATGCAGATGATACTGCATTTGAGGCAATACTAAGGTTTCTTTAGTGAACTCTTGATTATTTGTTACAATGGATGCATTTCAGCTAAAAGCACACTTCTAGTACCAATGTGTGAAAAAGTTAAGTTAGTCATCTTAATTGCAAAGTATATATTTTTTCTACACTTTTGTCTTCAAAGCAGCTCTGAGAGTTTTGTTCTTTCAGCAGATGACATGTTTTTGAGTTTGTATACTAAAGTTAAACGTTACTCTATTACTAAATTGCTTGTTTTCCCGAGGGAATCGCTTGTTCACTAAATGAGTTTTCACAGCAGCTTGAACAGCTTGTAGAGATGGA
Organism: Micropoecilia bifurca; assembly: GCA_903067075.1. NCBI lineage: Eukaryota > Metazoa > Chordata > Actinopteri > Cyprinodontiformes > Poeciliidae > Micropoecilia > Micropoecilia bifurca. The sequence goes on along the minus strand of CAEGAF010036048.1, from coordinate 29,307 downwards.
AGCTCGTTAGAAGACTTTGAGCACGTTCTCCTTCTGAGCAGGTCAGATGCAGTCCTCCATGATGCCCTTCACTCTGACTGAGCTGGTGACTTTGTCCCGCTGCCTGAGAGACGCATGCCTGGGAATCATCAAGCTGGCCTATCCTGAGACTAAAGCAGAGCACAGGGAGGAGTACATGGCCGCCTTCCGCAGCGTTGGCGTCAAGACGAACACCGAGGTCCAGCGGCGCATCCAGGCCGAGCAGAAGCGCTGGGTGCAGCTCTTCAAGGTATGTAATATAGTTAATTCATTAAAGCTGAGCATGAACCCTTTATGCCTTCAGATTCTGATCGATCTTTCACAGAAATAGATTTTCTTAGTCTATTAAGTCAATTCTATAAATTCCTAGTGTTTCTAAAAGGGATTTGCTTTTGTGTATAAATATAGTTCATCTTTGACAACTTTTAACACAGGTTTCTTTATTGACTTTAAAGCTTGATGACTTCACAGGACATCAATCTCATATTGTCAAAACATGAAGACAGTTTTAAGAAATGTGTAAAAAGCATATTTTTGTAAAAGTTACATACTACTACTTTAATATTTGGCCACTTTGTCCTTTTCTGAATTATCTTCAATGTGTATTTGGGGCTATTTTCCTAATGGAACAAGAATTCCAAGTTTCAGTCACTTGGTAGTCTCCCTTTATAATGGTAAAAATGGTAAAAGGTCTGAACTTATGTAATGCTTTTCCAGTCACACCAACCACTAAGAGTGCTTTGCACTACAGCCACATTCGCCCAGTCACTCACACACACACACACACACACACACACACACACACACACACACACACACACACACACACACACACACACACACGTATGTACGCAGATTGGTAGGCCACTTAGAGTTTAGTGTCTTGAGAAGGAGAATATGTAAATGTGGCAGAATGAAGCTGCCACAATCTGCTAATTTCAAGACCACTACTTTATCCACTGAGCCACTATAAATACCTTAGTATGAAAGTATAACAGCGCCACAGCATGAGGCTGCTAAAAACGCCTGCTATGATCATGACCTAATACAGTGTTATGAAGTCTGAAAATCACACACTGACTCATACGAATAGAATATTTGTCATTTAGGTCATCGTCTGACCAGATTTGGTTTTTCCACTGAATAATTCTGTCGAGCTGAATGGTTCAGACTTTTGGTCATCAGCCTCTCATCCCATGATGATATAAAATTTGTTCAGGTCAGAGATGTTCCATCAGTTTCCAGTTAATGACAAAATTCAAACAACATGCAGAGATTCAAAGTTAAAAATGAAATTGAATATTTTTTGTTGTTTCCTTTAAGTTTCAAAGTGAATAAAAGTTCCCAATAGACATGGTTACAATTCAGGTGAAATGAAATGTGTATCAACCTGCTCGCTAATTAAACACACTATTTCCACAGTGTGCTGCGTAATCTGTGTGTTGTTGTCATTAAATTGTTGTGTAGTCTCTATGTGCATTGATGCTGTGATGATTATCTGTTAGTGGAAGTTGGCAAAATATGCCTGAGTGGGCAAAGACAACAAGCTCTGGTTGTTTACTGTCAGGAAATGAGGCTGAAAACAGGATCGACTTCAATCCTCTCATTCAAGGCCTTCTTTGGTTTCTCTTTCTTCTGTTTATTCAAGGAAACGGGCCTTAAGTCACTTTTGTTCTTGGCTGTTAGAAGTGAACACAATCATTTAGAAGGAGGTGGCAAATACTCCAAAAGCACTTCGAGGGAATTTTCATAAAAGATCAGTTCAAAGGCCTCTTGTCAGCTAAAACGACCCATTAAAGAAGTGAGGAGCAGGGAAAATGCATTTTCCAAATTGAACAGTGGGATTTACAGTTGGTTTAACGCCGCTGACCCCTAACACGTTAATGTTTGGTTCGTGTCATCAGCCGTCCCTCTCCATCTTTTATCGCCCCCATTGTCGAGCTATCTATTTAATTGAAAGAAGTTAATTGAATGAAAATGATCAACTAAGCTTGTATTAATATTGCTAATGGAACTTTCTTCTTGGCCATGTTTGGAGAGCGATGTCACGGAGGAGTTTGGGAAAGGCCCATTAAGGTTTGCACTTAACCCGATGGGCTAATTAAGGAATGCTTATTCATTCCCAGAGTCAGGGGGTGGGTCTGCTCCGAGCCCATCTCCACGCACCTTTTACAGCATTTTGCACTCGCCATTATTGCGGACTCTAGTTGCCTCCTGGTGATTGGCTGGGATTGATTGTCGCTCTAGGAAAATGACACGCCTTAGAGAGGAGGGTTTCGATTGAGCTAATCCAGCTGGGGTATTATATGGAAATGGACCGGGCTTTGAGTGTTATTGCGTCAATGACATACGTGACATTATTCAAATGTGTCTGAGTGTGTTTTTAGCAATAGCAACTAGGAAGCCTATTATAATTGAATGAGAAAGTCTTGGTTTCTTTTTTTTTGTTATGGCTCTAAGTACTGGATCTTTGCTTGTGTCCATTATACAACGGTATAAAAACCTTTTTCAGATTTTATTTTTTTTTTAAGTGGCAATATAATTTATAGAAACTCCTGATACCAACCATCAACATTACATCAAAGCGAGCTAACTTCTTTTTAACGTCCCGTTAGACGGCCACTCTTGTACTCAAAGCACATTGAGCTGTAAAGCCTTGGCGTTCTCTGTCCAGTGGCTGATGTCAGCAGACCTTGCTGGTAATTAACAAGGCTGGACATTGAGGGACGGCACAGGCCGTTTTTCTTTTATACTCCCCATAAATGGTGCACTAATGGCTGACTTCTCAAATTGCTTTTTTTCCCCCTCTACGATGAAGCACTTCATCCTATTCAAGAGACATTTAAAAAAAGGCTTCACTGGACTCTTTGTTTTCAACTATTATGAATATATTTGTTTTAGTGAAAGATACTAATGCGACTTCTTTTTTCTTTTTTTTTTCTTTGATCTACAACACAGGTCATCACTAACTTGGTGAAGATGCTGAAAGCTCGTGACATCAGACGACCTTTCTGTCCAGTGGGTCACTGGCTGTCTGAGGAGGTCAACATCCGGGCCGATAAGGTGTCCACCTGCATCATAACAGTTTAACTTTAGCTCTGATTTCCGTCTCAAATATCTTTTAGATTAATAAATAAAAAAGTATAGAATGTATTTAAAAAGTTGCAGGTTAAGTACTAAAATATGTATTTTGTTAAAATTGGCAGTATGCTTTAGGTGCTCTTCTGTCATAGGTGAGTTGTCCACACAGACTACCTGAGAGAAACTGAACAGAATATGGATAAATAGTTTACCACGCTGTTCTGCCTACTGCAGTTTCACTCCAATTTTTAGAAAAAGGGAAGTTTTGAAACTAAAAATGTTGAAAAATACTGAAATCTTTGTAGTCCTAATGCAACTATGGTTCTTCATCTTCAGCACAAAATGATCTTTGTCTTCATTTCTGTGTAGGTCACCCAGCTTTATGTCCCATCAGCAAGACACGTGTGGAGAACAAGAAGGATGGGGCGCATTGGGCCTCTTCAGTCTACGCTTGATGGTAATATAGACTACAGTCAAGCTTTTTAATTTGATATAAATGTATAAGATGGATTATTTTCCACAAAAAAACAGTTTGCAGATGTTCTAAGTCAGTGGTTCTTAACCTATTTTGAGGTATCGAACCCATCAGATTTATATGCACATTCACTGAACCCTTCTTTCGTGATAAAATGATTTTTTTCCCCCACAAATTCAAGACATATGGGTGACCCAACTAGAGTCTAGTTGGGTCACTTTAAGAAGATCACTAAGTCTTCCTAAAAGGTAGAGTCTCTGAGAACAGTTCTTCAAAATATAGTCAGTGTTTTCAGCAAAATTGAGCTGGCTATTCAGGAACGACCAAAGGTATTTGAAATCTGCCACAGTTTCAACAGGTTGGCCATCGAGAGAAACTGGAACCACTTTTAGGTCTTGTTTAGATCATTTAATTAGCTCTACATTCTTAAGAGAATGAAAAATTAATAACAAATATGACTTTGCGGTTTTCTGATTTAGTAATGTAATTATATTATGTAATTATGTAATTATTCCGAAAAGATCTAAGGAGCAGATTTAGAAGTACACCGAAAGCTACAGAATTTGGTAAAAACTGTGAGCTTTGCTGAAGTAATTAAAGACACAATTTCAAATCCATGCTGAGAGTGGAGCTCCTTCAATCAGGGCTCCTCCGCAGCTCTGATTGGCTAAGCAATGTAATGTGATCCTCTGCAGCAAGTGATGGCAAAGCGGGGCATCATCACAACTTTACACAAGTGTGTCTTTACCTCCGTGGTAGAGGCTCCACTGAACCCCTGAGACCGACTCACCGAACCCCTGGGGTTCGATCGAACCCAGGTTAAGAACCACTGCTTTAAGTAGAGTACAGAACTCAAACCATACTTTGTGTCCCTGCTTACTCAAAGCTTAGGTGTTACAATTGCGTCGTCAACCTTTTTTAATCTCATTCGAATCATTAAGTATTTCATTTAACCAGTTTATAATTATGTGATGTTAGGGTCATCTCATCTGCCCATGCAGTCAGTGATTTCCTCCTAAAATCACTGCCTCTATGTTTTCCAACACAAATCAAGCTGGTCCTCTCATTTAACCACACTCAGATGGAAACACAGATGGACGCAGGGCTCATTAGGACCACTTTTAACTACAGCGCTTTTCTCTGACATATAGTGTGAAAACAGGCAGATAACAATGTGTGTATGATCTCCCTAATGCCACTCAGAGCCTGTATGAGGTAAATTCAATTAGCGTGAAAGTACCTGATGAACTCGGCCACATCTGGTGCATGTGTTTGTCTGGCCTTTTCTCATTTCCTTAAATGGACAGGCCCAGCGCTGATAAATGAGGTAGGTATTGACCACTCGGAGGCCATATTTCTCCTCAAAGATGGAAACCTGATGGGAGAATGCAGATCAGGTTGACTAATTGGGCAGAATAATTGAGCTGCATTTGAACGACCAGGGTAAAGAGCAGTTTAGCAATTGGGGCTATTTTTCCCCTCCTTTGAACCTTTGAATTTAATCAAACATTAACTTAGATGGGTTTACAAAATCAAAAAAGACAGAAAAGTGCAATCCTCATTTAGCTCATGCACACAGTTACAGAAAATGCATAAGACAAGAGATTTAGTTAGATTATTGACTGGCTTTCTAGACCTAAAGTTCTTTGTGTTATGAACACTTCTAAGTTTACCTCCATGTGTCTTGACATATTTATAAAGAAAAGACTGAAAATATATTTTCTACATGGAGACCTGATAAACAAGATGTGCATGTGTTTATTTCTGCAGTTGGTTTTGAGCCTCCGCAGCTCTCTGTGTCTGAAGAGAGACACCTGGCCATCCTCACAGAGTTGCCTTTTGTTGTTCCATTTGAGGAGCGAGTCAAGGTATCGCACCACTACACGAAACTGCAACACAAGCCCAAGAGTTGAATCATAATCAAACATTCGATCTAGTGTTTTTGGTTTCACCATTATGAATTTACCCCTTTAAAGGGTTTCTGGAATGTCTTAAAAAGCTAGGGGTTTCAGCACTTGCTCTCCTGTTATATTCACATAAATGTTAATATCATGCTTTAAATCCTTCCTTTTCATATTTAAATCATTCAGTTGTGGTCTTCATATAGTGGAACTACAATGCTTTAGTCTGAATCCATCGTTATTGCATCTCCTTTGGCGCATCTTTTATCCCAGTCCTGAGGTGCGACTGAGAGCAACACGTTTTGGTTCCGTCTCTTTAAATGTAACTGAGGCACTTAATTAAAAAATGTAAACAACAGAAGACTCATCCATCCATCCATCCAGCCTAACATGTTTGAACCAGAAAATGCAACTTTGAGGGCTCATCATAGTTAACGAGCTAGCTAGCACCAGCGCCAAGAACATCACTGAACATCACTGCATTTGATGTTCTTGATGTCCTAGTTAAATAACTAGGTGTGAAGTTAAATAAACTTCTCAAATATACTTTTTTTTCCTTTTATTTTGTGATGTATGAATGGGTTACAGTAAAAAAAAAATGTTGCTAATATAAACCTCTTCACCTATCGATATAATCATAGATAAAACTGTATTTAGCTTATATTGATCTCAGCTGAAAGTACTTGTTACCAACTCCATCGCTGGCTGCTTGTCCTCCCTCCAGATCTTCCAGAGGCTGATCTCTGTGGACAAACGTGACGTGCAGGGGGATGGGCCGTTCCCTGACGGCATCAACGTCACCATCAGACGAAACTACATCTACGAAGACGCCTACGATAAACTCTCCCCAGAAAACGGTGAGACGAGCGTCGAAGTCATTTCAGTAAAAGCGCTGCCAGTTACGTTGGACTTAAAAAGTCAGTGCACACGTCTGGAAAACCCTTCTGTAACCTCTGCATAATTTTTTTTTTCCATTTATGCTGTGATGACGAGCACCATAAGACTGAGATGGTTTACTAGATGCCCACGCTGCCACTGAAACTCTTGTTAAGCTTTATAAAACCCCGATATTAAGGACAAGGGTTAGAGTTTGCATAGAAGATGAAGGTTACTTCCATCCTCGGGCAGCATATTGAATTTCAGTAAAGCATAATTGTGATTCTGATTATTATAATGGATCACATAAAAGCCGAATCAATTATTTTAAGTCACCTCTTTTGTGTTTGAGTTTGAAAGGGTACTTGGATGATGGGGGCACTCTGATTAAAAAGAGTAGTAGGCGACCTGGGTTGAAGACATGATCTATATCATTTGTGTGTCTATAAGTTAAAGCTGCTCTGATTTATCGCTCTACATTTATTATTCTGGAAGACAACCTCGTATAGAATTGATCTGAATATTCCGTAGGTCAGGATGAGCAAGTCTTGTAAATAATGTTTGTTAACGAAAAAGCCTTTTCTTCTTTTGTTGTGATGTTTTCAAAATATTCCCCGTGCCTTGGGAAAGAATTAAACTTTACCCTTCGACTAAATATGCATACCGGTTAATGTGGGGATCATGAGATGCGCGGTCACTCACATTGTTTTGCATATAATCCAAAAGGTTCTCAGGTTTTTATTTGGGTGAAAAATTTGTGAACAAAGTATAATTTTCTTCTACCTCACAGTTTGTGCTCCCTGTTGTGTTTGGGTCTCTTCATTAAAATTGCAATGAAAAGCAGTAAGGTTTGTAAGGGGAATGGAAACATTCTAGCAATAACAATTTAAATTACAAAAAATAACATTTAATAATTAAAATTCTGTGCTTTTGAAAAGTTATTTAACTTAACACATTACAGCTATACATACAGCAGCTTTAAAATCAATGGAGTTTTCCTGTTCCTGAGGTCTATTTAGAAGAAAAATAACTATAACCATGATAAGATAGGAAGGTAAATAGCCCGATTGCTAATGTCCCTGCTAGAAATTGCTTTTAAACAAATGAAAGAGTAAACAAAGTACAAAATATATTTTAAAACGCTCAAGACTGATGGTCATAAATTAGTTGTTCAAATATATTTTTGTATATCCTTCTTATTCTTTTGACTTGTTACTCAATCAGAACCGGACCTTAAGAAGAGGATTCGAGTCCACCTTCTCAACGCTCACGGTCTGGATGAGGCAGGCATCGACGGAGGCGGCATCTTTCGCGAGTTCCTCAACGAGCTTCTCAAATCGGGCTTCAATCCTAACCAGGGCTTTTTCAAAACCACCAACGAGGGTTTGTTGTATCCGAATCCTGCTGCAGAGATGCTGGTGGGCGACTCCTTCACGAGACACTACTACTTCCTGGGCAGGATCCTCGGAAAGGTGAGTGTGTCGTATTAAAGGTGGTCGGATAGAAACTCAAGAATCTGACCAGTGAATGCAGTTGGCCACTATCAGGAAACTAACACTTTTCAGTGTGGATGTTATTACTGTGGATAGAAGGATCAAAGTTATATATTTTGGTTTAAGTGAGAAAATGTATAATTAAGTTAGAAGAAGCACAGTGATGTAAGAAACAATTTAAAAGGAAAATGTGACTTTATCATACTAAGGTTAAAAAAAGAATCTCTAACATCGATTTAGAAATATTTACGTGTTTAATTCCCTGGCAGCTAAAATGTGCTGTACAGATAGACTTGACAAAATTATGATCAGTGGATCTCTTCATTAGACGTGACAATGTAAAGATCACTCAGTATTTTTGTATAGAATTAGACTTTATTTGTTCCAAAAGCTTACATTTCTTAAACTCTTGAATAAAATTAGGTTTAGTGGTTCCAGCTGGAATTTAACTATGCAGTAAGACGACGTCTGCCTGCTCCTTTACTCCTCTGATTCAGCTGTTTATTAGAGCCTAATGTTTTTAAATCATCCCTAATGCAAGTGGTGATGATTGTTTATCAAGATGCCTTCCTCATGAGGGAGCTATCATCTCAACACGAAGAGGAATTACCTCATGACAAGCGGTCGCCTCTCAATTAGGGCTTCCATTAGCGGATGATTCCTACCTCTTGTTTGTGTAGCGACTGCATTTGGCCAGCATTAAATCAACGGGCTCACAAAGACAGGACATAAATAAGCGTTCAAAGCATGTGGTAATAGCATTTTGATCTGTTTTACAGTCAGGAACATCCAGGGCTCTTCTCTCTTAAACAGTCTCGGACGGCGTGGTCCACTTACCGGAGCGTCGTAACTCCTGCTCCTCCTTTTCTTGTTTCCTTTTCTTCTCTGCGTTCTGTTGAAGTGAGAAGCAATCAATCTGCTCCCACAGTTCCTGCATCTATCGCGCTGTGCTCTCTGCAGCTAATGGTTGGGGCAATTAGGCTGAGGGAAATTAATTTGAATTTGACTTTCAATTAACCCTACCTTTAAGTTCCTCTTTCTCCATAAAAATGGACGTTTGAGTGGCCATTTGAGAGGCGTATTGATATTTGTTTAGTGCCCGTTATTGCCTGGATGAAAGGCGAGCCGTTTATATGGATTGGAATTGCATCACCGCTGCCGCAGCGCGCGCGATGCACATTGCGGCTCAAAGGACACAGGAGATTAATATTCTTAATTAATGTCCGAGGCGTGCCATTGTTGTGGAGGTGATGTATTACAGGCGGGAGTGGCTTGTCTGGGGGTACTCACTGAAATGGGATTGAGCATCAGAATAGAGGCCGGCCATCATCCCTCTTCCTCACTTGTCCACCCCGCTGACATGCTGAAAGATTTAAGCCACACACATTGAAAACATACACAGAGGGTTGCTTTGCATTTCTGGCTTTGGCCTGAAGATTCCTCGTTTTCACATGCGTTCCGCTGCGAGCCGTGAGAGATTCTCCCCGTCTCATTACCGCCAAACCTCCGCCCTCATCAGCGGCACTTCTTCTCACTTTGTAATCGCTCTGATCCTCGCCGAGCCCGGCATCCTCTCTGCGGACGCGTGAAAGCGCCACTGCTCTGATTGATAAAGATGCGTGTGAAAGGCATTATAATTTTATTGATTCATAATGTTGTAAATTAAGGAATTTATTTGGCAGCTAACAGAACGCACCTGCAATGCCGCTGGCATTTATTCCACCTGATGGTGCCGCGATCTGCTTTAATTGCGTTGCCACTGCACTCACTTATATTAAAAGGCTCCGGGCCATAATAATTAATTCTTTCCAACCCGAGTCATTTTGGCACAATTTCTGGCAATAAACACTCATAAATAAGGCTGGTGGCATTGAAAAAATAAGGCTACAAGTTTTCTCCATATACTTATTGCTGCCTCTTCCCGGCACAAGTGTTATTGATAGGTTTCAAGGGGCCACGCAGCGCATATGGTCTGAAATTAGTGCCGGCCACGAGAGTAACACTAAGTGGATTATTTTGCATAAAAAATAGACAATGTTTGAAGTTGCGCAGTTAACCTGTGTTTAGAAAATAGCTGTGATTTATGCATTTGTGTGTGTTTAAGATGCATGCATTATGGAAATCCTCTAGATTTATAATCCATTTAGCTGATGCGGTCAGGGTTTTTAGCGCTATCATTTATAAGGACCTGTATATTTTAATGTCTCCAATAGGCTCTTTTTCTACTATTCCAGTACATTAGCTTAGAGGTTTTATGAGTCACCTGCCCAGCTGCACTTCTTAATTGCATTTAGGGTCAAGGTGAGAATCGACATTTATAAAGTTTGAATCGAGGGAGGAAGAAGCCGAAGATGCGTGTTCAAGATTGATTGGACTCTGTTTTGATCTCAAGCGCTGTGATCGGTTTAGCTTGACTGCTATAAACCTTTGGTGTTCAACAGGAAGCTACATGGTTGAATATTTACTTATCGGACGGTGCTTGATGCAAACTATTGTCTGTATAGTTCAACTGATGCAAAAACATTACCATTTGGGAGTTTTGTATTCCGTCACTTAGCCTCAGACTTAAGGGTGTTTTATGCAAAGGATCAACTCAAAATAATGTACTATTGTGGAGTAGAAAAATGATTGATGGTTATCAATTCTTTTTATTTTGATGCACCTAAATAAAATCCGGTGCAACCAATTGCCTTTAGGAGTAAAAGTGAAAAGTCGTCTGAGGTTGGAAAATGGCATTATACAGGTGTTTCTATACAACTCAGAGAGGTGAAATTCATTTACACACCACATTTTTCAGATTATTATTTTAAGAAATGTGAAAACCATGCACAGTCTTGCACTGCTTTGTGTTGGCCCATCACTCAAAACGTTACATTTTGAGGACTTAACATGACAAAATAAGAAAAAGCTCTGAGAGCCTCGTTACCAACGTCTGTGTTTCTCCTCAGGCACTCTACGAGAACATGCTGGTGGAATTGCCCTTTGCCAGCTTCTTCCTGTCCAAACTTCTGGGAACCAGTGCAGACGTGGACATCCACCACCTGGCCTCTTTAGACCCGGAAATGTATCGCAACCTGCTGTTCCTCAAGAGCTACGAGGGCGACGTGGAAGAGCTGGGCCTCAACTTCACTGTGGTCAACAACGATCTGGGAGAAGCTCAGGTAACTCGACCGACCGGGTACGACAAGCGGCTCTTGTGTGTTTATTTTTCAGCTCTGTTTCGTCCTCCTGTTTGGTTTCTCTTTGTGGCGTTAATAATTCATTTCCCGCCTGATGCACCACTTCTCGGCCCTGACAGAGATAAAGCACGTCACCGCTGCCGCTCCGAGCCCTGCTGCAGTGCAGAGGACGCAGCAGCTCTGTTGACCGTTCTGGCCTGCCTTTCGCTCCACAAATTATCCCACGCCACGCATGACAGAAGCAGCCAACAGCTCTTAAGCATGTCTCCTTCTCTCTCTCCAAAAGCTGTGCTCAGACCCGATCACTACATGGGAGCCCTTGTTTGCGCAGGACCTTAACGTGTCTTATTAGCTCTTCTCAAACAACACCTGAAACAGCAGAGTTACAATGTGGCCCTTCTGGTCACCAAATAGAGCGCAATGGGGGAAAACAATTTGTGGAAGATTAGGCACACCCGGGAGCAGTCTGCCCTGCATTTGCCCTTGTGAGATAGCCAAAGCAAGCAAGATAACAGCAGTAATTCTCTTACATTAGCACATAATCAGAATCTGGTGGGAGGGAGAAAAGGCAGAAAATGGATTCCTGAAAGGTGGAGTTTGCAGCACTACGGGAATGAACAGATTAGATGGACCCCATTACGTTAAATGCCAGTGTGTCCTCAGCATTGCTGCACTGAAGCTTAGTATTTTTTTGTTGTTGTTGAGAATGCATCATGGGGTCCTGATTAGTGCTTTCTGTAGGTTTGAGGAACAAATATCTTTTAAAGCATTTTTCAACCAGAGCTCATCAGCAGATGTATTAGGTTTGAATTCATCGTGATTTATCTATAACTCTGAATGTTAGTTTGTTTACCGTCCATCATTAGGTCCATTTTTTTTCTTTTCCTGTTTCCTTTTTTCTTATTGTCCTTTCATTTTTTTTTCTTCAGGTTCAGTATTTACATTCTGAGCACTGTAACAATATCTGTTGTAGAATTGTTGCATTCTTACTTTACAAATGGACTGCAAAGAACTGAGAAAACTATGGAAAACCATGCCTGAGAGTCTAACATAAATGTGCAGAAACTCCGGTAATGACTACAGCTCCGTAAATGCCTCGTTTGTGTCTGTTCCAGGTGGTTGAGCTGAAGCCAGGAGGAAAAGATATCCCAGTGACAACAGCCAACCGGATAGCTTACATCCATTTAGTGGCTGACTACAGGCTCAACAAACAGATCAGGCCTCACTGCCTGGCCTTCAGACAGGGTCTGGCCAATGTGGTCAACCTTGAGTGGCTGCGCATGTTTGATCAGCAGGAAATCCAGGTACTGAATTACTGAACCAAAGAAAGATTAGATTTTTTGTTTTATATCGTGCATCTAAAAAGCATGTTTCCTGCCTCATCCTGACAGGTCCTGATATCTGGGGCTCACGTTCCGATTTGTCTCGATGATCTGAAAAACTTCACAAACTATTCAGGTAGGTTCTGACTAGGGCTGCACAATATTAGGAGAACTTGCAAAATGCAGTAATGTAGGTGAATGTTGCCAAAATGATAGGAGTTGAGCTATGAAAGCAATACTATAGGTATTACATAGGAAGAGCTCAAGTGTTTAGCTTGTTTGAAGCGTAGATATTTATTTATTTATTAGAAAATTTACATCTAAAAACTCTTGGGCAGCTGAGCTAACAAAGTGGTTGAGCCCCTCTGTTTTATTTTGCTGCATTATCAGATTGGTGTGGATAAACCACACCTGTTTTGCAAGTAAAACTGAAGGAATGAGTACAAAAAATGATCTAATTGCAAATATAAGCTCCACAATACTATTGGAACCTTTTAGCTAATGCTCAGATATCTCTTTCAAAACATACATTTTGTCTTTACATGTCTTTATTTTTTGTAAAATTAGACTACGGATTCCTAATGGACCTTAAGGCCCAAAGCTGATGTACATCTCATGTGTTGCATTTGTAGAGTTTTCATGAATCTATGCTCACTTATTTATTTTCTTTAATCAGGCTTTGATCATGAGGTAGTAATGTGGTTTCTGTTCAATAACCTCTTTTAGGTGGATACTCTGCTAACCACCCTGTTATTCAGATCTTCTGGGAAGTGGTTGAAGGATTTACAGATGAAGAAAAGCGCAAACTGCTAAAGTTTGTCACCAGCTGCTCCAGACCTCCGCTGCTAGGCTTTAAGGTGAGCAATCTTCCAGACGCAGACTTCCTCTTTTACTTCCTGTACGTTTTCATCCCAACGTTTACTCCTATTTGAATCAGGTTTCCGAACCAGACAGAAGTTCAGTTAATGTGCTTTTATGAAAATACCCAGACTGATAAGAACCCTAATAATGATAATTTTCCTATTAGTCGTGCTTAGAGAAGGTCTCTGCGGTGAACTCTTATCGCCACGTTCGCTATTGTGTTGCAGTTCGTGACCTTCCTCTGTGGAAGAAGTCTGTCTGCAGCTCTGTGTGTGTCTGGAGACCTTGGCTGGACAAATACTGTCATTCTGAAGTTGGTAGATGGTTAAACTCTTCACCTTTTTTCCCGATTGGGTCACGTGGCAGAAAGCAGCAATAGCCGCGGAGATGAATTGCCTTGAAACTACGTCTGTCTGCTTCTGAAAATCATTTTAAAAGTCTTGAATCATTACAGCAAATTATATCTAAAACGATGTCCTAATTGGAAGTCATTCAGGTTTTTCATTGACCTGATTTATGGGACACTTAGAAAGGTACAGTGAAATACTAGAAAGTGTTGGTCAGGGCTATTAAAGAGTTTTTATGCCACACTTTGTCCCACCAGGAGCTGCAAGTCTATAGTGCCTTCCATAAGTATTCATACCTCTTGATTTTTTTTCACTTTCCTTTCATTACAACCAACTTTAATGTGTGTAATTAGGAATTGATATAAAGACCAACACAGAGTACTGCATAATTGCAAGGAAAGTAATACATCATTTTAAAAATATAATATTTTCTAATAAAAAACATTTTTTATGCGCATTTTGAAGTATCACATTAAAAAGGGTTGTTTAGTAAAAAAAAAAAAAGCTTTTATTCTCTCTTGAGGTGGTTTTTGGCTTTTGCGAAAACAAGTCAGTCTTCTGAAGGGGAGATGGAAACACACTTGCAGAATAAGATCTTATGTGGTAAACACTCCTATCCACTGGTGAGAATTTGCCTTAACATAGACATGAAACTCTAAAGTCAAAACTCCATCTCACAGGGAAGAACTCTACATTTTTCTGATATGTGTGATGTGTGCAAGTTTGCAACCTGTACATATTGTTTCTTACATCCATGTGTAACGTCAACATTAATTTGTTTCCAACCAGTAAATGGAAACATGCCTAATTTTGCATTTTCTTTTTTGTGACATTTTTGAAGGTTTGCTCAAAATTTAGTTGACAGTTGGATGGATACATAGCTTGTGTTTGTCACAAAAGCTTTAAAAAAAAAGTTATTTAGCTTTGTGAATACTATTCCGAAGCACTGTAACGTACTTGTATTTCATAAATTAGAATATCATTGAAAGTTCATTCATTACAGTAACTTGCTTCACTAAGTGAAACGCACACATTAATTACACACTAATTTCAAGCCTTCATTTGTTAATTATGGTGATTTTCTATACATCTTCAATAAAGACGATTCATTTGAAGTTACAGTACTATATCAGACCAATGAACAACATTTTCAAGACAGAAATACGGGCTTAATAAAAAATATGTTTAATACCTGCTTAAATTTTATTTTTAAAAGCTCCTTCTAATCTGACAAATTAGCCTCATTGAAATGCTTCTTCTAATTTATTAAATATGACCGTGATTAAGTTTTCTTGTCACTGCCATTAGTCAAGAAAGTATTTGTGTTGCTTTAAACTTGGGAGTGACAACACTAAACTTTAAATCCTTCAAGCTTTAAATGATCCCCTCCCTTCTCATTAACTAAGTTTGACTTTGGCCAGCATTCAGACACACAGCCCCTCCCACACAGATGCCTCACTTGAGACTTAAAGGGTGGTAATTTGTGGGGGGGTGACCCCCTGACCTGGCCCTCGGCTCAAGCCAGCAAAACCTTAATTAGCTGTCGTGAAAACTGCCCAGGATTCATTAGAGGAGAAATAGCTCTGTCAAGAGAAGCCATTTAAAAAAGATGATGGAAGCTGTCTTTTTATTTTTTCCCCTCTCCTCAAAATGATAGTTGTGGTAATGATACTTTTTCAATAGGCAATGATAGTTTAATACGGTAATTGTCAGAAAAATGGGGTCATTACGGCAGAGCTCCTGAAGGGCCATTTAATTGGGTAAGTATAGCCGGTGGGACATATAGTCTAACGTTGAATATCGTAATGGAATCAGGGTGGAGTAGTTTGTTCGTGATGGAAACCGTCAGTGTCACAGTTTACAGATGAAGTGGCCTCATCAGCTGCGAGGTTTGATTTAAAAAAAAAAAAAAAAAAAAAATGCCAGATGGACAACATGAAACGACCATCCTCTCAGCGTCTCAGCCAAGGGTCAACCCGTCTCCCCCTTCAATATCTTTCAAAGCACTAAGCTGATTTCCTAAATTTATACATTGGCTTTATTCGTTTGGCTCTTTACACATTTAATCCCTTGTGGAATTTGACATTTATTGCTTAATCGGGATGGGTTTGGAAATTGGGATCATTACCGACACGTGTTGATTCATTCTCCGTCTGGCTCTGAAGACGTTCATCCACCTAGCGCGGCTAATTAACGCCGGACGTCACCGGGATCGAAAAGACGGTTAGGAAGATATGCCCAATCGCAACGTGTGCAATAAATAGTTAATCAAACCTAAATGAATCTCTGTAACGAAATGCAGCTATGATGAGAAGGAAAATTCAACTCAAATATGCTTTTATAAAAAAATATATATACATTATTATTGTAGAATGGGATTAGAAACATCCAGAGATGTTTCAGCTGCCCTCAAATATATGTAATGAGTGATTTTTCTTTTTTCTTGTTGCCTACAGGAGCTTTATCCGGCCTTCTGCATTCACAACGGTGGAAGTGACCTGGAGCGCCTGCCTACAGCCAGCACCTGCATGAACCTGCTCAAGCTCCCAGAGTTCTGCGACCAACACCTGATGAGGAGCAAGCTGCTATACGCCATCGAGTCGAGCGCCGGGTTCGAGCTCAGCTGAGCCGGGACAAAAAAGTTCGTCCGTTTCAGCGCTGGCGGACCCGACCCCACTGGGGTGGCTTTAGAGTAAAAGACTCTAAATAGAAGAGAGAAGGCAAAAAAAAAGGAAAAATAGAAAATGCACTGATTGATTATTGTGTTTCTGTCAGTGTGTGTGAGTGCCAAGTAAAAGAAAAGAAAGGATGAGACTTAGTGGGATGTTTTCTTTTAAACCCTTGTTTTTAGGACATTTTTAAATCAGTTTTGAGAACCATACAGAAGATCAGTGTTGCGTCTGACATTTAAATGTGGATGACTGTAAACAAGAGCAATGGCAACTCACTGTGTCATTTAATGACGTGAACTATTATTTTTCCACCAAAGAAAAAGCGGTGTATTAAAAAAGGCAATTCGGCAGCTTTGGTGAACCAAAAGCTGCTGGGAGGGACCATCTTTACCTAAAGCTAACAGTGTTTTCGCGTAGAGGTCGTTGAAATTCCAGTTTGTGTCATTTCTAAGTAACTGTGCCTTGCAATAGTATTTATACCCCACAAACTTTTTCCATTTTATTAAAACGAACCGTTATGCATTTTGTGCAATCACTAAGTAAGGAATAAGTAAGTGGAAGGATAAGAATGTAAGAAGATTTCAGACCTAAAAAAAATATGCATGCATTTGTATTCAGTTCTCTTGGTTCAGTCAACCAATAGCTTTTTTCTTTTTTTACATAATAGTTCCAGTTCCATCTGGTTGTATTGCGTGTCTGCGAACATCAATTTTCCACTTTTTCCACAGATTCTCAATTTATCCGTAGGTCTGGACTTTGACAGGGCCGCTCTAAACCATGGATATGATTTGTTCTGGCTTTCTGCTGTATCTCTGCCCACAGTGAGGTATTTGTTCTGCTGGTAGATTAGCTGAGTCTTCTTTCATCTTCTGTTTTTCCTCCAGGACTTTCCTGCATGTAGCCCCATTAATAATTGCATAAATTCTGATCAGCTCTCCTGTCTAGTAAAACATCCCATAGCATAATGCTGCTCCCATCATGTTTTGCTGTGGGGATGTAGTATTCAGGATGATGTGTAGTTAATTTTTTTCAGTGTTTGCCTCATCTGATTTCAGCAACTTCCTTCACATGTTTGCCTACAAGCCCTACTATCCCACAAACCTTTAAAGGCCTTTGGGGAAATGCAAGCGGGACGTCTTGTGGCTTTTTTGACTTGATAGTTGCTCTATTGGATCTCTGCAGCTCCCCCAGAGTTACCAATGCTCTATTACTACTACTCAGATTTTTTATGGCCTTTCATTCTCCACAGTTTCATCCCTTTTCTATTAATCAATTAGTCTTTATGAGGCTGTTTGATCACTGTCACCCAACAAACCTCTGAGGCATTTTGAGGATTTCGCTGGGCTTTATTGAAGGGTGCCAGGGTGAAAAGAGTTGAAAACAAATGCATGCATCAGGTATTTTGTGTTGCTCTGTGACAGAAAACCCAGTGAACGACACACACGTACATGCTTGCAACATGGTAAAATATGGAAAAGATGAAGGGCTATGAAAACGTTTGCAAGGCACCGTAACCTGTGTTACGTTTTCTGTCTAAAAACCATTCTCCACACAGTGTCTGAAATCTCGAGAAGATTAGTCTTGCTGGAATAAATTAGAGGAAAGCATTATATGATTACGGCTTTGTGAATATGTATATGTTTTAAACTGCTCTTGTATGAGTCATGTATTTGTTATTTGTACAGGTTTGTTTCCGTTCCCACATCTACCCGCTTAGGTGAACAGTTTTTTTTTTCCGCCTGATCAGCACATGAAGGCTTGTGTCCTACTGATGACCTGTGCACCAACAGGGTGGAGAGAATGAATACGGATATGAATAAATCCGCTTTTCTTTTTGCATTTTCCGTCCATTAGCCGTCCAGTTTTTCTTGTTGCTTGTAATTTACAGTAATGACCGAGACATAAAACGGTGCTTTGTGGGGAAATTTCCGCTCCGAGTTTTACGGCCTCTGACATATAATTAAAGAAACATCCAGTTAAGAAACACTGAGCAGAACTGTGCTGGCCTTGAGATGCATTATCGGGTTGAGCACAAATTAAGATTGTGTGCGTTTATCATAAATCTCGCTGCCTCCCCACCCCCGATGCAGCACGACCCGGGAAGACATCCATTCCTTTTTGGACCGAGTCCATCTCTCCATCCTATCCTTCTCTTTCTCACTCCCCGCACGGCTGAAATGACCAACGTCTCCTCTTGTGTCGACGCCGGATCCGCTACTCTTCAACTAGCCCAGAGAACTCATAGTGGTGATTGGGTCTTAAAAACTGGACTTGTCGTTGAAATGAGGAATTTATCTCAATTACTGTGAGATTTATTTAGGTCTATTACCTTGTGATGGATTGTAACTGACAATGTTAATGCAGGACGTTATGAATCTTCTCCAGTGTATACTTTTTTAAAAAAAATTTTAAGGGATGTCTGATGTTTGTTGATCTTACGTCAGAAATATATATATATATATATGCAAGCACTATTGATACACAAGGTAATGTACTTTACACAAGAACCAAAATCAAAACAAACGACAAATCAAAACAGCAAGGTGTCTCAAAAGAATAAAACCATGAGGCCAAATAAAAGTAGTAGGTTAAAACGGCTATATTTAAGCTAATAAAAAGCCAATACATGTTAGAAATGAAAAGCACCATTGTTTAAGTTTTAGTCCAGAACAGATTGAAGAGGTCTGATGTGAAGAATCTACACAATTACCTGATTAGCAACTCTGAAAATATATTTACACCATCAAGATTTGAAAATGCCATTTGAACAGATAGTTTTCATTTTGTCCTGAAAACTATGTAAGCATAAATATCTACAAGAAACTGCTAGCTGGAAAGAAACGTGTATTTTGGCTATTCTGTTTTTACTTATGACATACCGCCATCTGGTGGCTGATTTGGTACTTGAAAACAATTTAAGCATTTTCAATTTTAAAAAAAAAACGACAAAAGAATAAAAAGACCTTGTGTCAGACGATTTCTCCTCCAAATCCTCTCATCTCCAAAGATGAGATTGAGTAAACGTCCTAATTTCAAAATTCGCACATTTTAACAGCGTGTGAGTGTTTATTCACATTTCGCCTGCCTAGACTTGATCTGGGAGTTGACCAACATTGCCTTCATTTTAAAATAATGCTTGCTAGCAGTAGTTTATCATACATTTAATTTGTTTTAAAGTTTACAGTTACAAGCCATTGTGTCTCCTCTTAAAATGCATCTGCAGTGACAGCAGTCCAATAAAAACATAAAGATCTAAACATTTAGACAGCTGACATTGATGCTAGTGCCCTCTAGTGACAGTAGACAGAAGGCAAGAGGAAATTAAATTTATTTTTATTGAGAAACAGGAACTTGAATTGAAATGTTTAAAAGCATACGCTAATTATTTTTTAGTTAATTATTTTTTATTATTGTATGTTTTATATTAGTAAACTATGGCTTGTGAAATACACCCTAACCTTTTTATTAGGCACAGAAAATTAAAGCGTCCTAAAACAGCCGTAAATACAAAATAAATACAAGAATAGAGCATAAGATAAAGCCATTATTAAAGTAATTTAAAAGTTGCTTAAGAATACCAATTTTAAATAGCTATTAGTTTTAATTAGTTCTGATCAAATGTTGCCGAGCTGATGTGAGGAGCGGGTTTTGTGTCCAGTCCTGACTGGAGACATGAGACGAAGAAATGCTGCCATGAAGTCCTTCACATTGTTACAGTATACATAACATAAGTGCTGCTTTCTTAATCTGTCGGTAGATGGCGCACCATCTTCGTCCAAGGCGGATCGGAGTTCATTCCTACGATAAACTAAATTTCATTAACGATATATTGCTTTAGGTCGGTAACTCCATTAAAATGTATTCGGTTTAAACTCCCAATGTATCTCCACTGCAAGATGCCTTATGAATTTCCAGTGAATGTCTTAGCAGGTCAGCGACACCGGAGACGCTGCGTTTGTGTGGATTCTGAAAGACGGGCTATATTTGGCTATCCCTCATAAATACAGATTGCGGAATTGAATTCTGCTTTGTATTTTTGTTGTTGTACAAACCTAATGAATTCTTATCGACGGTAAGACAATTAATCGAACTCAACATTGGAAATTAAATGCAACATTTGCAAAATTGTATTAGAGTAGTTTTAGAGTAATTTCTTCTTGCATGTAAGTTATTTATATTGGGGTTTATTGGAAATTGAATCTGTTTCTAGATGTGTGATTCGAGATGTATTATGAATATTTTTACGGCCGCAAAAGTACAGCTTAGGACGCCCGTAAAAAGGCTGATTATTGGATTTCCGACAGCACCTGAAGGCAGCAGTCGCAGCTAGTGGGCAAGGCCAAAAAACCTCCACCATCATTATTAACCAGCTGCCGCTGACTGCAGCTACAGTTTATGTTCTCAGGAAAAATAGTCTGAACAGCAATAAGACAGAGTGGGCATTAAAGTGGACGTCTTTGTTTCAGAGGTATGTTTTGTAATAATTACCTTATTTAATTCTTTTTACTGAACATTAAACGCCGTAAGGCTGTGATCGGCCTCTGTAAAATCGGTTAAAACCTGCCGTGCCGCATAGAGACATATTGTGATGCTGTGTTGTCCTCTGTGCTGTCGTTGATAATATACTTCAGTTATTAACGCCTTTTTATGTCTGATTACACTTTACGCCTGCACCCATACAGGCGGTTTTGGAAATCGTAGCGGGGGGTCTTCTACGGTTTAGCAAATCAAGCTAATTGCTATCACTAGCCACGACTGTTGACTAAATAGCATTAGCTGTTCTACAGTTAGCTAGTAACTATGAGCAACCGTTTAAACTGTGTTTATAAGTAGTGTTTGTTGCGTAGGTTACGAGAACCTCAAGTTCATTCTTTGGCTCATAACGTCCTAAAATCTTGGGGTAAAGCTATTGTTAGCAAGAAAAGGTCCACAGCCTAATGTTAAAGTTGCCATGACTTTACTTTTTGAGGTCGTTAAAGTTGTTTATTTTTAATTGGTGTGTCGCAAATAGTTTCTGCTGCAAAGCACGTTTCAAGCTGAGAGACTTTCTAGAAGTTTCTGTATCTGATCGACCGCATTTTCTGTGCTGCCACGCTGTTTTAGGCGTGTGATTGGCCTGTTTGTGCTAATTTTCAGAAAACCTGAACATATTTAGTAGTTTTCCATTTGACATTTAGAGATTAAAATTAGGTTATCAAGGATAGTTGCTATAAGTGACAGAGTCCCAGGGGGGAATGATTAAGTTTGAACAAATGATATTGATTCATCAACTCTGAATTTAGCATTTATTCTGTCAATTTATTTTTTTATTAATCTAGTATTTTCTATAGTATCACTGTATATTCTGGTTTTCCTGTTCCTTCCATAATAAACATATTTTATACCAATCCTTCATATTTGGGGCATCAGTGTATTATTTATGTTTTCCTACCAAGAAAAGTCCCAAAAGAGTTGATCCCAATAAGAATTGAGAGTAAAAATTAATTGTCATATGAGGATTTTTTTTTAGGATGTTTACACATCCTAGGAGCTGATGTTTGGGGCTTGTTACCTCTTCCAACTTTTCTAATTTGTGTGGAATGAAAAAAAAAAATTGAGCAACATTTCTCATATAAAAATTGCATACATTGAACTGAATTCTTATAATTCCATTGTTTTCTTCTGCTTTAAATAAACGTTTCTTATATTAATGGGATTTTATTTGTCGGGTATTAATGCAGGCCTGCAAATGTTCTTATGTGAAAAACATTTTATGAGAGCTTTTCTTAGTAACTGGTATAACTGGAAAGGGCAAAAGATAAATTTCCTGTGAAACCTTGTTTGACCTAACTGGAAAGTTGCAATTGTCAAGGAGATGTGCAATAATAATAATAATAAGTTTTATTTGTGATTCCATTGGCATATTGAATTGAGATCTCAAAGGGCACATTCATACGCTGATGATGGCAAGTTACGAGGTGGCAGTAGTTTAAACGCCATTTTGCGCCATCAGCCCGTCTGGTCACCACCAACAGGTGAGGAAGGTGGGTGGAGCAGGAATGCTATAGTATTTGTAGCAATTATTTTAAAATGTTAAAAAGTAATTTTGAACCAGGGCTTATAAAGTAGGATTCTTGGAACACTTGATGGCAAATTTGTTTTGATTTGAGCAAGTTATTGTCATTAGGTCATAGAAAACTTTAAATCCACAAGTTAAACTTTTACCTTTTTTTTTAATCAATTGTGTAGCTGCTCACTTAAGTTTTTCTTCAGATCTATTTTTGTTTGGATAGAAAATTGCTTATGAAGTCTGCAGAGTTCACGAGTCCCACTTTAATGACTGATATTTCCTTGTTATCACAGGCAGTAAAACCCTTTACTGAATTGTTGCATGACTTGTTTCCTCGAGGCCTGAAACTTATCTTGTGCCTTGTGGTTTTTGTCAAATTACGTGATTTGATGATATTAATAATTTCATCTACGTGGATGACACCCTGACGCCACAGTTAAACAGTGAAAGTTGAAGGCAAAATCCAGCCCATAGGAGTTTCTCTTTCCTGTTTTCTCGAGCCTTCGTTGCCCGACTCATTCCAGGTGAAGGGTGTGGGTTTTATTGTGGCGTTCTTCGCAGTCACCTGGTTTTCTTCTCTTGTCAGCTGTGGTTTGTGTTGGATCTTTCCCTGTTCCTTGTCGGTTTTTGTGCGGAGCTCTTGCCTAGTCGATGTCACATTTACTGTGGTGTTCTGGATGTTTTCAAGCACAGACAAACCTCCTCTTCTAGTTGTTTACGAGGTCAGTCACGTTGTCGGAAAAGCATGAGGAGTTTGGTTTGAAATCTTGGAAACTTTATTATTAAATTATAAACTTTCATGTTTTTTATGGGGCGGGGATAAAATGCTTGACTCTTATCAGATTTCTTAGTCTTGACAAAATCTGAACGCCATTAACTTGGGTGTTTTATGTAGATGTTTTGATGATAATGTTAGTCTGTAAGTGGCTGATAGGGACACAGTGTAGACACAAAGGGTTGAGTCTCATCGATGACCAACGATATCTATTTTTCTTGATGTTTTATAGACCTGAGCAGTCATTTCTATCAAGAGAACAATGCTACACATAAAATACATTTAGTTTTTGAGAATCTATTAAAATAAATATATATTGGGAAAGACTTGCAGTGATGATAAGTGGTTGTAACATGGACTTGGATATCTCCTAGTCACACGTTGCATTTCAGGACTAACCAGATTAGTAATACAAATAGAGAGTTTCATAGAGATGGCTTAAATGGGAGGATTAACAACTTTTATGTAACCGTCTTAACACATTCAGTGTTTCCAGATTTTTGAGTTTGTAACAAAGTCTTGCTTATTAACATTTGTGCTCCTAGAGTTTAGAAACTCATCGACTGAAACAAAATAACAGTGAACAAGTCAGAATGTTACAAAGTCATTTTAATGATTCTTTGGCGTTTGCATTGTTTTCACTTAAAGGCACAGTTGAAGTACCGACTCAAATCGTATTTCAAGAGTTTTAATGCAACTCATTGCATAATGTCACCCCTCAAAGGGGAAACTCATTTTGACACACCAGCGTAGCTCAGCTGAACAAAGTCTCGAGCAGATGTTGTTTTAATCTCTTGCTGCTCAACAAGCCTGGAAGTGTTTGATTCACATTTCAGTGCATAAAATGAAGAACATTAAGATCGGACCATGCTGTTGAGTTCCCCGGTGTGAACTTTTGTCCCACGGTGTAGATCTCATCAACAGGCGAAGATCAATCAATTGATCGATCAAA
The DNA here is from genome assembly GCA_903067075.1 of Micropoecilia bifurca. Taxonomy (NCBI): domain Eukaryota; kingdom Metazoa; phylum Chordata; class Actinopteri; order Cyprinodontiformes; family Poeciliidae; genus Micropoecilia; species Micropoecilia bifurca. Next base: position 5,306 of record CAEGAF010036048.1, on the reverse strand, counting down.
TTTGATTTGTATAGCACATTTCAGCAGCAAGGCATTTCAAAGTGCTTTACATAATTAAAATAAAAACAGTATGTGACACTGAATAAACAGTGAAAAAGAGAAGTAAAAATAAAAACTAACATTTAGATGTTGCTTTTAACGGACTTATAAAAGTAAGATTAACTCATTTCCAGAAAAAAAATCTAGAAGTTTGTGTTTGAGTCTGCAACTATGAGTTACTGCTAAAAATTAACTAGAAGTTTCTGTTGGAATCCTTGTCGGCTCTCATTTCCTGCCGTACATGTTGGGTGTTTGTCTCCAACAAAAAGTCTGGCCTAAAAATGGTTTCCTCCAATGAGGTGAGGAGCAGTTGCATGACGGTGGATAAAGAAGTGGCTGTTGTCCACCTGATAATGGAGATAAGTTCAGACTTGGGGTGTGTTCTCGTTTGCTATGACTATATCAGTCGTGATCTGTGGTGTTCGGGGCTCTTCTACTGACTGTTCATGTGAGATGGCTCTTCTAATGCTTTTGCCTTCGAATAAATACAAAAACAAATATTAATCTTTCTCTAGTTATTGGAGCGGACTCTCATACTTTGATAAGAGAAATTTCCACAATGAAACACTCAAACCATGTGTTGTCAGTGTCAGATTTATCTGTGAGTAAATCTGGACGACTCATGTCCCAAAATTGCAATTTTTATATTTTTATTGATCTGAATTCCCCTTTTTTCTCCATTCTAACCATATTTATTAACCTAGAAAGTTTGTAATTATGGAGTGAATGAAAACAATTGAGCAAATCAATAGTTATTGGTTCATATTTACAGTTCAGTATAACTAAGGACTGTGCTTCAGCAGACTGTTAAAATTAATGCTTTTACCAAGAGTTTCAGAAGTGAAACATTTTGTACAAAACAAAGAATCTTTTTTTTCACATTTAAAACGAATAACTCTCAAACATTATATCCTTGTGTACTTCCATAACACACAGGAACCTTTTTATTTCTTCTGTCTGTCACAGCATTGAAGTACCTGATCGTTAGTGTTTCTGTGTTTTGCTCTTATGTTCCTGGTTTTTTTATGCTTTTTTTTTTTCATTTTTTCTGAAAAAGACAAAGCTGAGTCAGCACACTAAGCAACAAAAGCGTTATCAGGCCGTAACTCTCTTCACAAAGAAAAATGCTTAGTTGGTTTAGGAATCCCCAGATTAGATCAAACCAGTATTTGTGGATTCCAATCCAGTTTTCAAGCTTTACTCACAAATATAGGCCTCAACTAGAAAACTAAATAGATATTGTTGGGACTCTGAAGAAGCAAAAAAAAATTCTGGGAAAAAAAAAGTCATTGTTGATGGATCTGCGTTTTATGACTGAAAGGAATTGTTCTACATAAAATGCTTCTTTCTATATTATTAGGCTTCTCCTCATCATGACCAAATCTGTTTAATTAATTCTTGCAAAGCATAGCTAAACAAATTAACATGAGTAATCTAATTGCCTTGGTCTGCAATGCCTAGTATTTATTAAATATAATATATATTTATAGTTGAAACCTTCTGAATAATTTGAAGGCCTTTGGCTGGAGTTCATCCCAGTGTAATGCAACCCGGGGCTTATATCACCAAGTGTCCATATGCAATTTGCAGAACAATAAGCTAGCTTGGAGTCACCGTCTTCCATTATACTTCAGCATATTGTGATTTAATTGATCTGTAATGGCTACATTCTCTGGGGTAAAGACACGTTTAAAGGGACAAGTCTGTCTTGCACGAAAAAGAATCACTTTCTGGGTCATGTCTCCAAATTTAGATGGTCTATATTGGGACGTGAAGGTGATCAGTGTTGACTCTGATTAATGTTTTATCAGTAGACGGTAAGTTTATCTGACAAAAGGCAAGAGCTCAGCCTGAGTTTGCCCCCCGCTGCAGCCGTCGGAACGCCGAGGTCAGCGCCTGGACTGTTTTCCGAGCTGGAGTCGGCGTTTGGCACCGACACGTGCCAAACGGCCCCCGGCTCCCCACAAATAATCCAAACACAATCTAACGGCAAAGGCCACAGGTTATATATAGCAAACAAACAGAACACCGTGCGTCCATGTCCGACTCTCTAGGTTGTTTATCTTTCGAAGATTTCTCAGAGGACATCTTTCATAATCAAAAGTGAGTTTTGGGGGGGTTTGCCTATTAAGTGTGTGATTCTCACATCTGTGGAAAAAAAACACTTGGTGTTGTTTTTATTTTTTATTTTCCTAGGTTAAGGTTTTACTGAACCTGAAAGTACTTTGTCATGTAAACTGTAGCAGCCTCATAAAGTTAAATCTGTCCCAGTTTTGTGGTTAAAATGTAATCACTTTGTATTGCCTTGTTGCTGAAAATGCACTATATAAATAAAATTACCTTTAAATATAGATTTGTTACTATGTGAGGGAAGCAGATTTATATGCTGGTTCACGCTGAGTGAAAAATCTCAATCTGATAATCTCTTGATTTGCATCCGACTTGTATTGGCTTGTTTTTTTTTTTTTTTTTGTCAGGAGTTTCATAACTGCTTGATTTATGGCTCTACAGCTAACTTTAAAAATTAAAGGGAAACATTTTTCATCGTCTCTTAGAGCCTCAGGCTTGAAGGATGTTCTCAGTGGTGTCAGTTTTCTTGGCTTGCATTGGTAGCTAAGCTGTCATCTTGGGTCAGAACAGAGCGACAGCGTTGGGTTTTTCCACCCTTTTAAAATATGCTTCTATCTGATCAGGTGTGCAGGAATTCTTCAGGTCACTCATGACTTTCCTCTTTTGCTTTTTTTTTGTGTTGTTGAGCTTGATTTAATCCCTTGGTTCCTAACGAAGCATATTTCTTCCCACACAGGCCAGTCAGAAGAGCCGGAAGTAAATCAGCACAAAAACAGACAGAGCCATGGTGGAGTACTACCAGATATTGGGAGTCCAAAGGAATGCATCGCAAGAGGACATCAAAAAAGCGTAAGTGCTTGAGTGTTTGCTGCTTTCTGTTCATTTTTTGTTTTCTGCTGATGTTCCGATTTGTCAGCCTCTTATGGCATGTAATAAGGAAATAATGCAGCCTGTATTTGGATAAGCTGTCACAAAGGAAAGATGAGGAGTTTTGAGTCTCCTAGTGACCAGTGCAGTTCAAACTAACCGTTTTTCCTCCCTGGTTTTATGTGAGCAGATGCTCCGAAAAGGAAAAGACGTCTGTAGAGTTGAGGAATCCTAACAATGTTAAGGAAAGAAATAAAACTTGGTCATCTGCTAGAAATAAGGATGGTAATTTATCTTTACTGTGAAAAGCTTGACGAAGTGTAGGTGTTTTTTTTAAGAGTAGTGTTTGTGGGGTTGTAACAGGAGTCACAACCAGACAGTTGCCTAAAAAAAGATGTAATTGTTGTTTTTTTTTCATAATCTCTTTTAATCTCATCACAGCGATTACCTCACCATTGCTGGAAAGGACAAAACAAGAGCATTTCTTCTAAAGCAGGAAATTAATCGGTGGAAGTAAAACTTTTGGCTGTGGAATATGTCTGGTGAAAATTGTAGTAGTAATTTGCATGTTTCCATGCAAAGTTAGAGAACACAAAAGCTGTTCCCGTCTACTGTGGAGCAATGTTTGCCGTTTATTGAGAGAAGTCGAGACTTGCCTGGGTTCTGGTTTATTTAGTGTCTTTGCCATATTGAACATCAGTTTTTATAGTTTATATACCTCACCAATTCTGGTCCGGTTTGCACCGCAGACTATCTTGGACTCGTCTCGGAGTTTATTGAAGAAGAGCTGATTGAATCGGAGCTCGCAGCTTGTATGATATTTTGAAGATATAAAATTGTGACATTGTTTGGATATTGTTCAAAAATAAGGAATCCACATCAGAATTACTCCACCACTGTTGTTGAGGTCCAGGATTTGGCCACTCGGGTCTTAATCAGGTTGGAAATGACGTGGTTGATGGTCATTTAAAAATAAAATAAACTTGGTGGATTTCTAGGAGAATTAAGTCTTCATTTTGAAACTTCATTTCTAACGATTTTGATTGAACTTTTTTTTTTTTTAATCAAGAAGACATGACATTTCTAAGATCAACTGACCTCAGTGGAATGTAGATTACTCTGATAAAGTTTGCACTTCCTGCCTTTTTTCCCCTCCTGGTGAACTGACTGATTTGGATGTTGCACAGTTACCAAGCAGTTTGCTTTGGTAACTGTGCAGACCAGGCCAGTTTGCTTTGGCCTGGTCTGGCCTCTGACCACTCAAACAGCTTTTGACAGCAAGATAATACGACAGATTACAACACAGATGTGAGCAACAAAACCTGTTGAATCCCCTGAATAGTATGAGGCCCCGCCCCACACGCGCACACACACACACACATACACACACACACACACACACACACACAACTCCCATTGGTTTTTTAAGTCCCTTGTCTTATCGGCAGCTTCTGTGTTTCTGCTGCTGCTGGGCTTAGAAACAAATGGCTAATGCAGCGTAAGCCGCTCTGCAAGGCCCACTCTGCTGGTCAATGCAGTTCAGTCTGTCTTTGTTAAATCAGCTTGGGAAGGGGAGGGGCGCTGCCTCTGTCCATTTGGGTTTGGCGTCGTCATGGTCACTGCCTCCAAACACGCCCCCCTTCCCATCCCCCCCCCCTCCGATGTGAACGTTCGTTTCTCCACAGAGGGATGTATTTTACACGTGTGACAAACAAAATCATCTGGTTCTTAACTGGGTTGTGTAATTATTTAAGTAAAAGTCTGAAACGAGCAGCAGTAAGAAAGACGGAAGGGCTGTGTGAAATCTGTACAGGTCTTAAATTAAAAGGTTTTGTGGTTTGTGTGATCCTGGCAGTGTTGTGGAGGAATTTTGGCCTCCTTATGTTTCCAACATTCCTGTAGCTCATTGAGGTCAGAACGCATAGAAGTTTATTTTAGAGGTTGAAGCCCATTTTTTTTTTTGTTTTGTTTCGTTTTGAACCGTCCTGGAACGGAGTGGCATTCAATATCAGATGTACCACCATAAAGTAAAGCATCAACTAGAGTGAAAGCCAAAACTGCACATCAAGACAACTTTGTACGCTTTAATCTAGACGTTGTGTGTCTGCGCTGTAATGTGTTCTTTAGATAGGGAAGGTTTCCCCTGACAATCCCTACAAGACTGAACAAGTTATACATATTTAGTCTTCATCCAGCTGTACTGTCATGATATTTATGTTCCTGATGGAGGCATGTGCAGGTTAAGAATCATTTGTTTTGTGTGTGTGAGTGGGTGTGTGTGTGAGTGTGTGTGTGTGTGTGTGTGTGTGTGTGTGTGTGTGTGTGTTTGT
>CAEGAF010036046.1:0-46666 GCA_903067075.1 Micropoecilia bifurca | reverse complement strand
ATGATGCTAACATGGGACTGCTGTTTATTCAGTTTGTCTATGTAAATGTGTGTCTGTCCCTATCAAATAAACTTTAATAATAAAACATCACTTTAACCCTTCAAATGTAAATAGTACGCAAACCATGACGCATATGGTAATTTTAAAAGGTAAAACTGCATATCTGAACATCTGATTACTAAATAAAACCTCTTTTTGTTATTTAGTTATGAATAATGGGCAGTTTATGTCCCTTCAATCACAAACAATCACTATTCAAAGCGTTAAAGAGAAATAATTTCAGCAGCTCTCAATAGCAACGTCTAAATTAATATATGCATTTAATTCTAGTGCAAGTCCAAAAGAAGGATTTGTACTAAAGCTGAAAAGTAAGGCACACATACACGCTGCACTTTCTGAGAAATGACTAACTGAAGAAAACAGCTCGCCGGTAACCCTCCACCATCTTGGACCGCAGCTGTCGCTGCAATTCTTGTTTAACATTATGCCAAGTTTGGTGGAGTGACACATTAACCAAATCTAAAAATGCCAGAGGCAATAATTGGTGAGAAGTTGTGGACAATTTGAATAAAACTTCAGCAGCTGACACCAACAGGTGGTTTTCAGTAAACATCCAAATATAGAATATATAAACCATCTCTAAACCAGTGTTTAGATGGCAGCAAATACATCTAACCACTTTTGATATCAATATTTTTACAATTTGTGCTTTAATTAGCTGTTTTTGGGATTCAATGTTTCTGTTTTGCCCCAGACAGAATCTGGCAAATGCAGGAAATTATAGCCATGCTGTAGCATAAATACAGCTAGCAAGATCTGCAGCTATCCAGAAAAAAAGCAATCTAAAAACCAAGTTAAAGACCTTTTTTCTAACTATGCCAGGAAACAGCACAGCAACAGGTGGCTCTTCCCAATGTGCTGCTGAATTTAATTAGCAGTTTAGCTCTAAAACCACAGGAGAGGCATACAGTGGCTAAATCAAAGTGTGTCACTAGTGACAGTGAGTTAGGATCCTAGTCGTGTCTGGCTGCATATAGCCAGTGGGAAGGTGAAGCTTGGGAATTTTACCAGGAACAAACTGAAGACTAAAACTCTGTTTACTCATAAACCTTTCACACTCAGCCATAAACTTAAATATTAAGCATCACTCATCATGAGCCTTCACTGCAGTGCAGCTTCGCTTTTGCACTGGTGGAATTTGTCATAAATTTGGACTCGTGTGTGTCCAAGCGTTTAAACAATACTATTCCTACAGTGCAGTAGGAAACTGTAAAATCTAACACGCACAAGACCTGAAATGTACTATAAATAAATGAAAATACTTTAAATATTTGCCAACCTCGTAGCCAAAAATGTTCAAAGCAAGAGTTTCAAAACACTATGACAACGTTTTACTCACAAAAAAGTTGACAGCACAATTTTATGAATAATATGGTGCCTGTAAAGTGAAATACGTTTAAACACAAATTCAGTATGAACACCTTGAACACTAATTTTCCTCTGCACACTCAGAAGCCTGACTTTAATTAACCAAAAGGCTCCACATGTGGTGTGTGTGTGAACCATGTCTCCAACATTGTGCGTTCACTGCTTTTTCTTTGACTTCTGCAACCTAAGCAAAGAAGCTAATGGAGGACGGGAGACGCTCTACTCCCCTCCACAACAATCAAAGGGGTCTGTGAGCAGCATCTTGCAAACAGAATGACTCTGCACAATCACCACGACATAGAACTTCCTCATGCATTTTTAACAATAGGAAGACACAGGCATCTATGGATTTAGTTTCTTCTCAACTTAAAAATGCTTCTTGTTTTTGTCAATACGGCCGCCTGACGCGAAATCCAGACTATCCCGAAAGTTGTTGGTGAAAACACAGGCAAATCGGAAACCAAATTTAAGGCATATAATTATGCTGGCCACAAAGGCCACATCTCTTCCCACTCCACAAATGTGCAAATTTGGACTTTCCAAGGGAGCACCCAACATCAACAAAGGAAAAATGAAAGAAAGCTGTATTCTCTGATGAGAAAAAAAAACTGACGTTTTTCTTTAGCCTTTAAGCATTTCATGTATGACAAGAAGATCCCACTGAAGAAGTTTTAGGCACAGAAATAACCAAGTTTGGTTGTTGTACGGTTGTCAAAATGCAACTGGATATGTGGAGATGTTGCGGCAGGCAGAATGCAGGTGCCCATCTGTCCAGATCACTGGGTATTTCAACAAGAAGATGCTGCAGCTAATCAATGAAAATGTTTTGTGTTCAATGCAAAAGAGATTTACAAAAAGTGAAAGTTCAAGGCTATTAAATCTAGTCACTTTCACCATTTGAAGCACTGTTGTAACAGATCTACTGGAAACACTTCCATCACGCATGTCCCCTTTTATGAGGCTCTTTTTGACATAAAAATTCAAAAACCAATTTTAGCTGTTAAGGATTTGAAAGATCCTTAAAAGAATTGCAATAAAACAGAGAGTCAAAGATAGAGAGAGATATAGATAAAGAAAGATATTCACTGTGGAAAGATTTTCCCTTTTAATCCCAGAGGAGAGCAACATAGAAACTTACCCAAATCTTTGGAGACAGGAGATCCAGCAGCGTTCTCTCCAATCTTAGACAGTGCATCAAAATACATCTTTCCTGCCATGGACATAGCTGGGGAAATGATAAAAATGTTTGTGGTTGAAGGCCACAAAAAAGATGTAGATGTATTGCATTTTCTTAAATCAAATCCCCAATAGATTATCAGTCTTCCAGAAAATGCAGTAAAAAAAACCTCACCATTAACAGACTTCTCATAGCTCTTTCCCAGGTTCACCAGGTTCCTAAGGCCTGGGTTGAACTGTTCCATCACATTCTGCAAGAAGACAGGAAGACAGTGACCATAAGAAAGACATTAAGAAGCTCATACAAAAATGGGTTTTTAAATGGAGGTTTTTATTTGGCAAGGCAGTTAAATATCTTGCATAATAAATATCTTTTATTTTGGTCCAGATGCAGCAAAGTTATGTCCAGAATCAGCCCAACTTGCTCCACTGGCCAGATTAGGTGTCTGCTTATTTTGATACTGATAGTCATATCCAATTATGTTGCAAACTAGATATGTGTCCGATTAAAAAGTCGCTTAACATGACCAAAGGATTAACTGGTTTTAGTAAAGTTTGAAAAGCTAAATGGCTGCATGGATGAATGGGTGGAGCTATAGATAGCAGGATGATTGGACAGATGGATGGACTTGTAGATGGATATACTGATCTCTAGATATTTGGGTGCACAATAGTGGATCACAGTTATCATTGCAATATCAATAGGAAGAACACTGGAATCATGTAGAACTAACTGGATGCAATATTTGGTAGGTTATTATATTTGAAAAGCAAATGAGTCATAACTATAATGTGTATGTCCTGTTTAAATGACATTCCTAGTTTTGGCCATCAATGCCAAAACTAGATCCATACAATAAAGGCGAGATGCTGTACATCACTGAGTGGCGGGGGCGTTATAATGGAGGGAAAGGAGGACAAAGCCAGGAGGAAACTGTGGGTCAATCGTAATTATTATCACCAACACGCTATTCATCACAATTAGCTATTTTCTTGATGGCGTGCAGCCCAAATTACCAGTTTGTGGATGAATAAATGTACTGTTCTACGAATGCAGCAATGAATGGATGGGTGTTAAATAGATTTGCAAACTACTAGAAAACAGTATCCCAAGTATTTTGTGTTAAAATACTCATTTGAAATTTATTTCAGTTCAGTTCACCTCTATAGGACCAAATAAATATCATCTTAAGGCACCTACCTTAAATGAAATGCTGGTTTAGCTGTAAACCCATGTCAACAAATGATCCAACCTCAGCTAAGCGCAACAAGTCACCCACTGCAATCAATGTTTCATGAGTCATGTAATGATCACTCAATTCGGATCCACGCCTTAGAGTCAGGAAATGACATTTAAAACAAAAATGCATCACTCAGATTCTGAAAAACATGAGGGATTATACAAGCCACAATATAATTCATGAGCTCGTTATAATTGTGCTTTTAAATTTCTAACCTCAATTAAACTAAAGTTAAGCTGTTACTCTGAGAAACTTTTAACATGTTGCATGTTGAAATGTGTGAACCTTCAATTAATTTCGCAGCAAAGCCATATCATTTCAATACCCGTTATGAGCCCTTTGTTACCATTAACTGTGAACAAGAGGTGATGGCTGCTGAGGAGCTTGCTGTATAATCTTACCACACAAAACACACAGGCACCTAAATTATTAAACCTGGAGTCATTCCCCTGTATTTCGCCACTTCAATGAGCTGCGGGGGCTGTCCTAACAAGAGGCCAGGCAAATAAAAGCTGTTCAAAAGGACTGAAGACTTATAAGAAAAGCCTTGAGTCTGCTCCCCCCCCCCTTACTCCAGCTCTTTATAGTCCTTCACTTGGCTACCTGTGGAGAATCGCATGCAGAGAGCAAGAATTGGCAACTGTTAATGGGCTTTTTTTATGCCAATCTGGTACCTTTATTATTATTCTAAGGCCTTTTTTTTTTTTTTTAATGGATGCAATAGCAATCTTTAAAGAAAATATATTTAAGAGGAATTTTCCATGAACAACCTCAAGCTTAATTGTTGCACTGCAAATCCCCAGTCAACATGTGTTTGTGGGTTTTGCTCACAGTATGGGACCCAGTTGCTCTGACAAAATGCATAGTGGACACTTTACAAAGCTCTTTTCTCCACCCAATATTGAGGAAATCTGCTTAAATCAAGCAACACATCTAGGCCTCATTTGTACGCAAGGCGTTCTGTGTCAAACTTCCAATCCAAATTAATTAAAACAACAACTGTAAAGTTTGTTTTATTCAACAATTTAATTCTCAAAGTGAAACTCACAAGATATGGATTTGTTAGACAATTAATTTATGATGACTTTTGTAGCCTACGGCTTATAAATTCTTCTGTGTGAGGTGGCTGGTAAAGCATTTACCCCAGCATCACACCTCAGGAAACTCCCCAATCCTCTTATATGGGCTTTGCTGCATAATCCTATAGCTTAATCAACTTTTTTCTGCCACACTTTTTCCTTTCACTAAATTTTCCATTAAAGTGTTAGGACCCATCACAACCTATTCAGCTCTTGGTGCTTTTTGTGTTGGTCAACATCTGCTGAGCAAACATAGCTTTTTTTTCCTAATTTTTTACACTTTGCTGACTAAGTTTTTTGTAATAGCGTTACACTCTAAAACTGTGTGTCTGTGTTTCATTTTTTGAAGAAACCATTTTACCTTCATGTTATCATTTCTTAGGATAACTTCCAATAAATACTATACGTTTTCAATTACACACCAATTTATTTAGATGAGTCCACACAAACAAGTTATGTGTAGATCCAAAATGAATCAGTTGTCAGAGCCACATGTTGGCTGAGGTAAGGATGATACTTTAAAAGCAACTCTTTTTCTGAGGAAACAATACAAACGGGGTGGAGCCAGTTCTTCAAAACCAGTGATTCAACTCTCCAAAAACCAGCTTTCTGAACTCAGGCAAAACCTGTTGCAAAACTCTTTAGACGCGTTTAAATACTGTAAGCTAAAAAACCAGAGCTAAACAGGCTGCTAAGGGAGCTAAGAAGATTTGAAAATGTTCATAATACTACTTAACAGACAGTTTATCTTAATCTATACAAGTTTCCATGTTACCAGTAGGGGAAAAAACTTCTTTCCATGTTAAATTTGTTCTTAAAATGAGCAATACGCTTTTAATTAGTGAACACCTGTTCAGCTTTGCTGTGCTCCGTGTCTGTTTAAGTATGGAGGAATTTTCTCCCCCGTGGTCGCACCTGTTGTCTTCCCAGCTTCCCATCTAAACCAGCAGCCAGACACCCACCTTGTATGTACTTTCGGTGAGCTTGTTCGCCTCATCCACCTTGTTCGACATCTTTATCCTCCTCTCGACGCCCGGATATATTAAAAAAAAGCAGAGGTTTTCCTCGAATTTATTTCTCAGACGCTACACCAACGCGAGCCAAAAAAAAAAAAGGAAAGAAGGAATCCCAGGGGGGGGAGAAGTGACCAAAACCTACGGATGTATAAAATCCCTCATATCCCACAGGATTCGCCGGACGCACTCATGGCGACTAAAAATAAGACAAAACCCGTCTTCAGTGGAAGAAAGTGCAGTTTTTCTGTCGTTACCACTGCTGCTCGGTACTAAAAGGCTGAGCTGTCAAACTTGTTGTAGGTGGTTAGTTCACAGAAGGGGAGGAGACCTGCGGAGGGAGGTATTATTAGCCTCTTTTAACCCTTAACTGTTTTTGTAAGAATTGGATAAAACTTCATTATGATTATTTATTGCCACAAAGTCAGTTAGCATTTTAACTTTTAACTGGAAAAGCTTCTTGGTTTCATAATAAACCCATGTCACTTTAAAATTTCGGTGGGAGGCTTGAATTCATTTATTTATTTTTATTTTACCTTGGTCGGAAGGCGTATTTTATGTGATTTTAGCTTGAAACGCACTTCACCCCATCGTAGATATATTTTTGACTGATTTCCACACCTTTAGTTGATCTTACAATCTTGCTCAATCATCTGTTTAACGATTAGCTAAAGATTTAGTATTCCTAGCCTTAGCTTCATTAGTAACCTTTGTTTGCTTTCTATACATTTTTGTATCCATTGCTTACATATAGCTTTACCTATTTGACAGGCTGCACAGAAGTAGAAAATAGATCAACTATGGACCACGGGCGCCCCCTTGAGGCAGGTTGAACATACATAAACACCAATGTGGATATGAAGTGGCCTGATAAAAGTAGTGAAACCTGTTTAACCCTTTTTCATGTTCTCTACTACATTTTTATTACTAGAATTTTTTTTTTGTCAAATCTTAAAAGTCTGCTGTGCATATTCATTTCAATAGCACAACAACTAAATGCACCATAGAGTTTCCCACTTAATAATAACTGCATTTCAGGTGTTGATAAGTTATTCAACATGTACTGTAAGTGGCTTCTCCTTTCTGAAACTGCTATGGTGTAAAGCAAATCTTGTTCTGGAGAGGATGTTAAACTAGAAGGGTCATATTATTAGCATGCGTCAACAAATGTTAAATGTCTAAGGTGAAACTCAACACTTCACAAAAACTACAAGATTTGTGAGGAGTCATCTTTGCAAAAGAAATGTGGTCAGATAAAAACAATGAAGGACTTGATTCTTGAATGACTTAAAAGGTTTGGTGAAATGAAAAATTAAAAAAACACCCTGGATATAAGCAAAAGTGAGAGTGTTCTGCATTCATAATCCCAAGAAAACTTAAGGGATTAGGCCTAAACAGCCTTGGGAAATCCACTGATCAGAGAGGTTAATTGGTAAAAGGCTTCAGTTTCCTCGAGAGCATAAAGACTGGACTTTGGAGCAATGGTAGAAGGTCATGCTGTCTGACGAGTTTAGATTTACACCAATGCAGAGAAACTCAACCATCAGGGTAAGAAGAGAGATAGATGAAGTGATGCTTCTGTCTATTTTACAAGCCTGTGGTAGTAATGGTATTAAATGAGGTTTGATGATATCGGTTAAGCAACATTATGTGCCCAAAGATTGAGCCCAAGAAAAATCACTGTTGGTTATTCCAACGGTGATTTTTTTTCTTTACTATTGCTTTTATTTTCCTCAGGATGTAAATCAAGAAGGTCTGTTGGATTTGCTGATCAAAATATAATGATCTACCACTAGATGTCCCTCACAGTCAAGTCAAGACAGGTTTCATAACCAAATGATTTTTACCAATTCTTTACATGCATTTTTTTATAGGCACATTGCCTGTGTTTCTGTCATTCAGATAAACTTAGTATTATGACACTGTAATGGCAACAGTTTCAGTAAATCTCCCATTAGACCATCCTAAATTAGCATAAATTGTATCCAAGCATCCAACAAATCAAACACCAAGGATTTGTAAATATCACGTGTTGCAATTGTGAGAGCAAATATGCCAAGACCTTACTTTGTAAATGTCATCGCGGTTTAAAACTTTGGAAACCGCTTGGCTGCCGTCGGGGGCTTGCCGAAGCAGCTGAATGCAAAATGAGACTGTACCCTGAGGCTCTGAATGTCTAGTGCTGCTCTCCCAGCTTTCAAAATACTGCTAAGTGGCTCACACAGAGTAATTAGTCTCTAAAGCTCCAACACGAGTGTTAGACGTAAGTTTCTTTTCCTCTCTTGTTGGTATCCTTTGCATCGTGTCTGTCCTGACGACCTCCCACCGGGTTGATGTAAATCGATACAAAAGGAATGTAAAGCTAAAAAAAATAAATAAATAAAAGCATTTATAACCAGTTGCATCTCTCAAGGACAAGGCAAAAAGAAAAATGTTCAACAGCTACAAGCTACGTTGTCATTCAGCTTGAGTTGGTCAATGTGTGTATAAGATCCCAGGGGATGTAGCTCAATAAATTGATTGCAACGTTTAATGAGAGTTGGAATTAATGTAAATCAATTGAAGTATGCTGCCTTGAAATGTATTTACCATCCTTTAGATTTTTCCCAATAGCCTTGTTGAAATTACCAAATGGAGTGTAAATTGTAGGACTTTATATGACAGATCAACACAAAGTAGTGCACAGCTATAAACTGCTTTAAAAATATTAATACAAGTGTGGCATGCGTTTACTCTGAAATACCTGAATAAAACCTAATGTAACCAATCACCTTTAAAATCAGATGTGTAAAAAAGTCTATGTGGCATGGCTCTTTTATAATTTACTAAAAATATGTAGGGGGGGGGCAAATAGTGAACGTGCAGAAGAAGGCTTCTTCTACCTCAGTTTATTAAAAAAAAGTTATAAAAAAACTTGGTCTGACTGCAAGATAATATTTCTTCAGAGAAAATAACACTGCCCAGTATGATGAAGGATACCACATTAAACATAAAATGGCTGTGGGGATAATTCTCTTTAATATAGAAAGGAAAGCTGGTTGGAAGAAAGCCCGAGAAGAAAAGACTGAAAAGAAGTTGATAAAGTTGAGCTCCAGCTTCCAACAAGAAGCACAGTCATATTGTCAGAGTCACAGTGGAAAGTTAAGACTGATAATTAAAAAAAAATCACTGCACTAAAATAAACCTACAACCTTTTCATTGCAGGATGAATACTCTGCTTACTACCCCACAGTCAAAAAGTGACAGTTCTAGATGTTTCCCTTTTATCTGAGCTGTCCAGAGGATACTACCCCATAAAAAAATTAGGCTGTGTCAACAAGAGTTTTAATATATTCCAGTCTGAATTTTTAGTATTTTCAATAGCTGGGCTTGATAACCAATATTCTTAGGTTATCATTGTCTGTTTGAGTTTACAGTGGGGAGAACAAGTATTTGACACACTGTTGATTTTTCAGGTTTTCCCACTTGAAAAGCATGTAGAAGACTGTAATTTTTATCATAGATGCTCTTCAACTGTGAGTGATGGAATCTAAAACAAAAATCCAGAAAAATACAATGTATGATTTTTAAATAGCTTAAAGTTGGTGTGGCCCAGCGACAGCCCCGAAACCTGAAGGCTCTGGAGAAGATCTGTATGGAGGAGTGGGGCAAAATCCCTGCTGCAGTGTGTGCAAACCTGGTCAAGAACTACAGGAAACGTCTGATCTTTGTAACAAAGGTTTCTGTACCAAATATTAAGTTTCTTTTTTCTGATGTATCAAATATTTATTTCACACAATAAAATGGAAATTAATTATTTAAAAATCATACGTTGTATTTTTCTGGATTTTTGTTTTAGATTCCATCAGTTGCAGTTGAAGAGAACCTATGATAAACATTACAGTCTTCTACAAGCTTTGCAAGTGGGAAAACCTGAAAAATCAACAGTGTATCAAATACTTGTTCTCCCCACTGTATATTGGCTGTTCATAGAGAATGATCCTCATGTTTTTGTTGTGTTTTAAACAAACATCAGCATGCTTAAACAGCGCATAATAATCTTGGTTGCTGTTTAGCACTTTGTTTCTTTGTAAAAAGGTTGATGACAAAATCCTCTGAGAACCAGCAACATCAGTTATACTTTTCTTCCCAGTCAGAGAATGGATATTGACTATTTGTTCAGCCAGAATGAGAAAAGGTATTTTACCAGCATTAACTGGTTAGCAAAAAAAAAAAAAAAAACGAAGGTGACGCTATATTGAAAGAGAATATTCTATCCCATTCCCAAGTCTTGTTTTTTTCCCAGCTTTTACTTGTATTGGTCTGTGCTCTCTGCTAATGTATCCCATCATTTATAGCCACTATTGTGAATGTGCTCTGAGGGACAGCTCCTCAACTGTTGTGACTAAACACCTAAGTGCACGAACAAATTCAATAGAGCCTGCTTATGCTCTGCCAGCAAGGCCACCTCCTTTTCACACACGCCATATTTTTTTCACAGCAGCGTTTTCAGAGAAGCAGCGAACAGACAATGGGAATAGTTAAAAAAAATGCTTTCCGCCCTTGAAGATGGCAAATGAGTTTACCTTTTACAATACAGAGAATGTAATCACCTTTGCCTGCGTATTTATTTCAGTTGTAATTCTCAGAAAATCTTTGTGTCTCAGGTTATTGACGTCAGTCACGGTAATCTTTAAATAGTGCAAGGACAGGATGAGACTGTGCAAGGCAAAGACACAAAACAGCTCATTATACTCATCAGTTTCAACCAACGCCACAGCCTGGTGTGCAAAAAAAACCCTTCTATTTCCAAAAGGGTTGCTACGTTGGAGCTCATTATTTTTTCAAGTAAAATCATAAATCTAGTCTCTGTCAGCTGGGACAGTGTGATGACCCAGGGCTAAAACTCTTCTTGTCTGTATTTGCAGACAATGAGTTTGCTGCTCCATGTAGCCTACACTAGTTGATATTAAACTGAAAGAATAAACTGTTGCAGATGTTAAAATAAAACAGACCAAAAAAATTGAGAAAAAAAAAAACTATTACCACATGAACAGCCTTCCTTCAGCTGTGCTGTTCAGGGGCAACTTCCTGGAATCAAAGTTTGTTCCAGGGCATAAAATCTTTCGGCATCAATCTGAAACTAAAATGAAACTTTGGAATTATTAGAAGGAGGTGGTTTCAAAGGTTAACACAGACTTAATGTCCGTTCCCTCATTCCTCTGTGACAGAAGCATGTGTCTGAACTCATTTTCGTCCGGAACTGACAAGAGGTAAAGCATAAATTTTTATGCTCACGAGGAGAAACCTCTGCTTCTCAAAAGCGCTGAGTCATCTGTCCAGGTATCCTTCAGTTTTATACTTAGATACTGCAGAAAATGATCTGATGCAAAGCATGCTGCGGGAAGCAAATGAGTTACTGGAAGCTTTTTGTTACATGCTGTACTTTCTGAGCCTCAAGGTTGTTATATAGTTAGCACTGTTCTCTTACAGAATAAAGGTTCTGGGTTCAAATCTGAGCGACTCAGGGACGATTGCACATTCACTCTGTGCATGTAAGGCTTTTCCTCACTTTCTTTCTATCATCCTCAGACTTAGATTAATTGTTGACTGTGATGGACTGTAAAGAATTTTCAACAGCGTGATCCACCCATTGTCTATACCTGTTTGTCCTTGCAGATTTGTAACAAAAAAAAAAATGCCAGAGGGTTGGATGATGGAACAGTTTGTAGCACTATTGCCTTGCAGCAAGAAGGTCCTGGAGTCAAATCATGGCCTATAGGGTCTTTCTGCATTGAGTTTTTATCTCTCCCCATGCATGCCTGCTTTTGAGATTGTTTGTCCTCCTGTTGTAGATGGCACCAACATCTGGCTCACTCCAAATGACCACTACAGATATGCATTAGACAATGAGATTGAGACTTGCCACACTGCACAATTATAGATGAAAGACGGCATAGTTTTCAGCTGTGGCAAAATCCGAACGATACAGAGGTTTCAGTGCAGTAATAAATAGTTTGGCTGTCATGGTGAGTGTCAGGAGAGCTGGACTATGAAGAGAGGAAGCGAGGAGGAGAGAGAGAAAACAGCTGATGAAAAACTTGCACAGTAACCACACATGTGACGCTATAAGCAGCTAAGACAGACTTCAGATTTCTGCCAACAATCAGTGACTTTCTTGTGATTTCTGCAGCGACTTTGTTCAAAAAAGCTGATAATCAGGCTAAAAAGCTAACGTTTTCACACATTTGCACAAAACATGTGGTTCCAGTTAAAGTCCCACTAGAATTGAACAAACATTTAAACATTTGTGATGTAAAGGCTTTTTGTAATGTCTAATGTTCTTTTATGAATACCCGATGACACCAAAATGCTATGTTTCTGTGCCATGTTATATTCATTCAGCAAGAAGTCTGATCAATTTAGATTATATTTCTAGGTATGTTTCTAACACATACAAATACTCACGGATAGGACACAATGAAAAAAAAAGAAAACAATTACTTTACAAAGATAGAAAGGGTTTGGGGTTCTTGGGTTCTGTAACCAGAGATCCAAGTTATGCAGAGATCTGCAGGAGTTGTGTCCAAATGTGTACAGGACTATCGGGGATCTCTGAGCAGTGGAGAGGTTGGGGATGTGGAGGTGGATGTGGAGCTGAGGTGGTGGATGGAGGAGGGAGGAGTCCAGAGGAGTAGGATGAATCATCAGGCATCAAAAGATTGTCCAACAGCTCCTTCTGAATCTCAGCAGGTGATTAGATAATTGCATGCAGCAAAAGATCCGCCTGTACATGGAAACCCGCACAAAGCTCTAAGACACACAACCCAGATCCTGATAAGAACATTTAAATTTGAAAAAATGACACTGGCAATTTTGTTAAAAATTTGGTAATTTTGTTCAAAACAAATGTAAAATGTACCCAGTTTAAAAGCTGGAATGTTAAATTATTCTGCTGTACTGAAGGGGGGGGAAAAGTAATTTCAACACATTTCCAAAACGATTTCGCAGGAAAGAACCATAGCAAATCAAATATAGGATTAAAAAGGTCTGGGATCTTGAGGGAAACTCGGCAGCGGCTTCCTGCTCTGGGTAATATTGTGATCAGCAGTGTGTGAAAATGTAATAACAGCCAGAATGTCAAGAGCCACACATCTCACAAATCAGCTATGTCAGTTGA
Organism: Micropoecilia bifurca; assembly: GCA_903067075.1. NCBI lineage: Eukaryota > Metazoa > Chordata > Actinopteri > Cyprinodontiformes > Poeciliidae > Micropoecilia > Micropoecilia bifurca. The sequence goes on along the minus strand of CAEGAF010036046.1, from coordinate 33,570 downwards.
AACTAAGGTCTCCAGTCACACGGGCCCCTTTCTGCTTCACCACGACACATTTACTCAACAGCAGCAATGACGTTTCATCATATTTCATATCTTTATTTGAGACAATTTCAACATTTGGACATGGGGTTTATTTAGGCTAATGCGTGAACTGCAATCCTGTGTCCAGACGGCGAATGCAATCAGCAAATGCCATCAAGTGTATTAGTTGCGATTAATACCAAAACAACGTGTCAGTAAACAGGCCACGGAGTCGCGATTGCGACAGTGACAAATTCATCACCTTCTGTCAAAACCGCAGAAACCTCCATTGAGTTTCAGAAATGTCACAGATCACAAATGCACTTTATTCTCCCACAGATGAGACGCAAGGAGAGATGAGCCGGGATTTGACGGCGCCCTTCACAGCCGCCTGCAGCCTCAAGCGGGGGGGAAAAAATAATTCAAAGTTACAAACAGTTGTCATTTAGAAACTCTATGCCAAGCCTTGTGGCGGCAGGCATTAGCGTGAACATTGATTCCATAATCACTGTTTTTATGCAGAGCCCCTTGTGGATTTCAGTTTTGATCACACCAAACATCTTAAAGCTTGCGGAAGCTTGTAATGCGGCGCCGCGACATCTCGCCTACGATTCTCGTCGGAACGAGATGAGACCTGTCACTTTCAGCTACAAAGCGCCGCACAAGCAGGACTTTTTGGCTCAATCTGTTTTGAAAGCTCGTTGTCTGTCGTATTGATGCCTTCTCTAAATACTCCAGGTTTGTATGGTGGGTTAATTACACCTTCCTAATCCCTCCGACTCTACAGTGTCATTACGGCAGAAGAAGGAAGCTTTGCACTGCTTGTGTAACGCTGCATCATCCACTAGTGGATGTGTGTGTGCCCTTCTTCATAGTTAAACTTTAATATACCTTATTACATCAGGATTCTGAAGATTTGTTACAGATTAATAAAACTGAAATGACAGAGCAATGTGTTGTCAGAATATCTAATTTATGTGGAAAATAAAGAAAGTAAAGAATGTTTAAGGTCGCGCGTGCCTGTGCATTTCCACCCCCCAAGTCCTATTAACCCCGGATGTGTAATTCCAGCTTGAGTGTGGACATATTTACACAAACCTTTCTCACTGCTGCTTTCACTCTGAGGAAATAACGTGGCACGTTTCAGTCCCTTCAGCTGCATACCATGTGACAATAATCCATAAATCCCATGAGAGTGCATTTGGGGATGCCACATGGAATGTGATGGGTTATAAAATAAATGCCATCTCATATGAGAAATGAGGGAACATTAAAAAAAACTTGAATGTAAGGCACTAGTTAGTTCAAAGTAAGGAGGGAGCTAACTTGACTTGGGTAGGGAGTAAAACTAAAACATAAAGGCATCCCTGTTAGAGCACAATGTAGTTTATTTATGGTTTGTTTTAGTTCCATTAAATATTTGTCTGAAATAGTTTTACCATGAAATGATCATGCAAAAGATCTTAGAAACTGTTAGCTTCTTTTGTGCCTTTCACCTAATGTGTTTGTCTGTTTTTGTCTTTTGCTGCCCCTGTCTTGGTGCATCCATGTTAGTTTGAATGCATCCTGCATGAAGCCATAGAAACAGCTATTAAAACCATTAACCATGCATGCTCTGCTTTTTTCCCTCACTGAATGTACTCTTCTCTTCTTCCTGGACATTGGTACTGAGACACGAACTCAGACTCTCCTTGTTTCACTTTCCTGTTGACACAATTATGTTTTTAGTTATTTTCTGATTGAAGCCATTGATTAAGTTATTATTGTAGTTAGCGGCGTCTGTACTCGGTATGCTCTCTCTTTGCTCTGTTCTGTGAGCTTCCAACATGTTGTGTATAGCAAACATGCAAACATTTGTATTATTATCAATGGCATCTAACTGCACTGGATTTGAAATAAATGAAATATTGGAGTTTATGTGACTGAATCTGTCTGTGTGATTGGGTTTTTATGGAAAGACCTGGATTGTTTTAAACTGAATCATTGCAAAATTTGATTTTACATAATTATGAATTTCATCCGTTTTTCTAGTAAAGTGCCATTGTTGGCTGTCATTGTTGTGAACTGGAGCAATATTCAGTCTTATTCAAAAAAATGGATGTTTTCAGATGAAGCCCATTTATCAGATTAAAAGCGCCATTGGAAAATATTTATTTTATGTTTTATTATTGCTCCTCTTAAAAATAAGATGCTACATTTCAAGAGGTTATCCTTAAAACAATTAAACAAAAAAACCCAAAAAATAACAACTCAAGTTAGTTTTTTTTTGTTAAGCCCACATTTCTGTGTTGAACTTTTTCTTTTTATTGGTCTGATGTAATATTCTAATTTTAAACGTCGTGTTTTCATTAACTCTGACAGAAAATTATAATTAAGAACAACAAAACTCGAAAATATCAATCTCTGTAATTAAATATTATATATTTGATTTCTTGAACAGTTTCTGAAATTAATGAACTTTTCAAAAATATTCAGATTTATTTAACAGATTTGTAAATTAAAATTATTTTAATTTTACTGTAAAATTATACGCTCACAGTAAGGTAAAGCAAACTTATAAACAGAACTGAAATTATTATTTATCCAGTGTTTTCATATGTTATCAAGTAAAAAGTCTTAACAACATCATTTATGTCTCTATCTAAAAGTCTAAAATAATGTTTATATTCATCCTTCCTCTTATATCATAACCACAAAGGAGTGGCCATAAAATCAAGAAGCAGGATTACTTCATTAATAAAACATGTGTACGCATCTGTATAACTTCATGAAATATGTCGACCGGCTAAAAACTGCCCAAAGAAACTGTTGTTGATGTCCTTGGGACAAACTGCTTGTCTGTATTTAATGGTCTCAATTATGCAAAACTTAGTGCTGTAGATGTAAGCAACCTTGAAACCCTTGTGGGACATCAGCTTAATCACTCATACAGGTTCTTGCTGTGATCAATCATGGCCTTTGGAGCTGAGGTGACCGATGGTTTCTCTGGGGCAGACCAACCCTTCACCAAGTGCCTGTCAAACCCTACGTGTCGCCCTGCTGTGCATTTCAATGGCATTTCACTGTTCTGCTCATGGAATATAAAGAGGTGTAAATTACTGATTTATTTTGGATTTGTCACTCAGAAGAGAGTTATGCTGGAAGAACAAATACAACTACCTGACACAGTTGGCTTGCTAGTTTATGCAGTCTACAGGGGTTTTAACGGTATGGACACTTGTCCAGTTACCATTCAATTGTCCCTTTGTCAAGTGTCCATTTTTCCTCATTGGACACTTGAGGTTGAGTCCACAGGAGAGAGAATGTGATGGATCTAGGCAACAAAACTGACTCACTGATATTGAAACATATCCATTCTGCTCACAAAACTCTCCAACACACTGGTGTTATTTTTCATGCTAACGGTGAATCTGCTGATCCCACTGGTTCCCTCGGTGCCAGAAGCTCATACGTCTAATTCAAGCTATTGTTTTTTTTGTTTTTTTTTCCTCTGACTATTCCCTGAATCATGCTCAGCCTTGTTTCCCATCTGTCTTACGAACCCGCAGCCTCTGCTCTGTCTTTTGTTCCGACTAAAGCAATAAACTTTGAATTTGGTGCAGAATCAGGAAGGGCTTACGTTTAGCCGGCGGGGGCAGGAAGATCACATTCAAAAATAGTAAGCAAACAACCAGAGTCTATATTTAGATCCTGCATGGATTTATGCTCATGGAAAAAAACAAAAACAAAACAGGTTTAATGTTTTTTTGTCCTGAAATCCCTTTTCTGATGAAAGCCACATGATCTGCTAATGTCAGCGGAGAGCAGGGCTTTAATCGCACCAGAGAGGGTGCATGCATGTGCGTGCACACACACTCCATCAGCTAGTTGCAGGCAGGATGGGTTTATCTCTTGGGTAAGGAAACGTTGGCTGTTGGTGATTTCGTTAGCAGCAGTGGAATGATCTAGATAATACACTTATCCTGGGCCCTCCTGGGGGAAGTCAAGCCACCAACATGAGATTAGATTCTACAAAGATAAAAGGATCATAAAGAGTCACATGTCTGCAATATTACTGGGCAACTGAGGGAATTTATCTGATGAATCAACATCATATAATAAAGCGGTGACTAATTGTGTTTAGCATCCAGTCCAGGAGGTGATAATTGGCTTCTAAATGTCTTAAAAAATATAAGAAAAATCCACACCTGCTGCTCTTGGATTACATTGTGTTCCTATACCCATTACAGCAGATGATGATTTTTTTATTGTACAAGAGTCACTGCCTTGTCTTAAGACAATTGTTGCATTTTTTTTTCTTGTTGTTTGTGCAGCTTCAAGGAGCGCGTAGGGGACGTAGTGTTCTCTATCATCCCAAGATTTAGACAAAAGCATGGGTTACTTTACAAAATTATATCTGACAGTAAACCTGCCTATAACCGAAGATAATAAAGTGAGTCAACCTTGAATATGGACGCTACATCTGTCAGTCATTTACTGAGACGTTGCTGTTGTGTTTGGCTCTAAAAGAAAATCTTTTGTCCAGTTCAGACTTTTCTTTTGAAGTCTGCACAAGACCTGTGGCACCGAGTAATCAATAGATGATATGACACATAATATTGCAGGGCTGAAATGCCTTAATGTGTATCAATATTGTCGCAATATTTTCTTTTAAGACTGAAGTTTAATTATGACTTTATATGTTATAATTAAATTGAACAGTACCTGAATCCATCAAATACCCGATTTCTTAATAGGAAGATTCAGAAGTGAGCTGAGTTTCCTGTAAACACAACGAGGATAATTGAGTCGCTTTTTCCGATTGTCTCTCTGGGTTTATTTAACCTGCGTTAAGTAGATTTGCATGAAACCACCTAATTAATTGCAAACTCGTTTAAGAACAACAAAGTCAGTGTTTTGCATCGACCAAATCAAATCAGTCTTTTTTGACCATTTGTGGGTAGAGCTGAAAAGGTGTGTGCCAACAAGGCAGCCTACAAACATGAGTCAGTCACATCAGCTGGAGTCATTTTTTATAGACCAAGACTGTGTACACAAATAAGAAATTTCACTCTGGTGTCGCACTCTTACAGAATACGCACCTTAAGGATAAATAAGTGAACTAAGAGGAAGTAAAATGTTGTAAAAGATAAAAAGAACAAAAAGTACAAAAAAATGCATATGTGTGTGTGTATATTCATTTTTTTTACTAAAGAAAAAGAAACAAAAGAAATAGTCAGTTACTCTGGAGTATTTGACTACTTAGGCTGTGAAATGTTCAAAACAAAGAGACATTGTGGGGGGAAAAAACTGTCTCTGCGATTGGTTGACTTTATTTTATTTTTCCTTGAAGCTAATTGAAGCTAATTGCCTAAACACTTTATGTTCAGCAGGTTTGGAGTCTGCAGAGATGCTAGCCGCCCTTTTCCTGACCTTTGAACTATCCAGCGTCTGAATGGAGGGAAGGTCTGATGATCCTCTGATGATCCTCTGACTGTTTGTAGCAGACCTGTACTGTTTTATGGACACTCTTCATGGGTCTGAATTTTGCCGGCGTGTTTGTTTATGCAGAAAAGATGCATCTGTTTGACCAAAAACACTGAGCTTGGTGCTGATCAATGATCCGATGCAGAAGGCAAATCAAGCCATACAACAATTTCTGGCTTAAATAAACTTGTAAAAAATTCTCTAAATAACTTTTGCTATTGGTATTTTAGCATTCAGCAAATAGAAAATATTAATTTTACTAATCTTAGCTGACCTTAAAATTGAAAATGTTATTCAGATGTAAAGCCTTACAGTTAAAGCAAAAAGTTATCATGTGTCTTTCTAATAGACATGTTTTGGTCTATTTACTGAGTCTGTGACTGAGAACAAATAGCAAAAGATCAGCATAGATCTTTTTACTTCTGTCTAATATTCGCAGCTTCTTCTTTTTAGAAATGAAGCAGTTTTCAAAGAAATGAGCACAAAAGTGTGAGGTATGCACAAATGAATCACCACATAAGGGAAAACAGCAGCTGCGTATGACACTTTGCAATCCATCCTCTTTAAAGATCAAAGAGTCTGCTGATGCTGGTTGGAGATGCCAGTTCATCTTTAGTTTGTCATGAAAAACAAATGTTATTTTCCAGAAAGAAAAAGAAACAGCTCCTCCTTAGTCTCGGATAGGCACATGGAGAGCATAAACCACAGCCATAAAGTAAATTGCTTAGCCTGAGTATAAGCTGTTCAAAATTATCTAAGCTTGCACAGGATGATATAAAATATCCCTACAATGAAAGTTTAAATTTACAGCTACCTCTGGGATTTTTGTCGGCATCCTTGATAAGGGGAAATGTGAAAGCCCCGCTTTAAAATGTTCTCTTTTTTTGTCTGCACAAATATCAGATCTGACATTTATTTTAACGTATTTTGAAATCTTGTCTTCCAACAACCCAAGTGGACTGTAATGCTTTACAGCCACTCATTTTTGAAGAAAATATGTGCAAACCTGCAGCAAAAAACAACAAAAACATGAATTCAAGAATTTCCTGTTTGTCTTTTTAACTGTAATAAACCAGCCTGTTGAATTTGACAATAATTTCTGCAGATGAGTAAAATTATACTTCTTCTACAGGGTGTTAAGTTTGACTTTGGTCTCCATATTAGTAAGGACACCACCATATTAGTCATGTGGTATAAGGACAACAAATCACAGAAAACTTTGTATGTTGGCAGAGCTGCTAAGGTTGCTTAAAAACCACACTCATTTAACTCTGGATAAATGAACCAAAATTCTTGTAAACTTTTGTGAGAGGCTTGAGGGAGGAAACTCCAAATATATGACCCAAGTCATAAAGTTTAAAGGCTCTTCCCCCAAATACAAAAGAAAATTAAAAGAATGTTAAAGTTTTCTGTCTGTTTTTGGTATCTAACAAATAGAAATACTTTTGGTAACCCTATCTGACCCCAATAATTTTAGTCTGATGTAATGTCAGTGAGTAAAAAAGGCTGTGTGAGCTTTTAAACAGTGAACGTCAATATCCAACTCCAGCTGCATATTTTCTTTTCTCTTTCATTAACTGAGATCTCAACAGCTGCATCAAATAATGACATGAATTAACGTGTGCTCTGATTTTAAAATTAATTAGAGAAGCCAAACAGCCAAAACACACAGAGCAGTTTGGTGCCAGAGACGGGAGCCGCATTTATTGAAATTCAGAGTATTTTTTATTTTTTTCATAAATGAAATTATACAACCTGAAGAGGGGATTCTGGGTCGTAATGGTATGTGACATCGTAGAAAACCGCAGCTCCCAAAAGGCCTAGATAGCCCTGCTTTCTGCACAAACTTTAATTACAAAGTCAAAGTTCTCCCCTAGTCTCATTAAAGAAAAAAAAGAAAAAAAAGCTTGTTTTTCTCAGAGTCTTTTCTGTGCCGTCTTTTGGGGCTCCATCAGGGACACTGCATGTGGAAAAACACGGTGCTCGAAATCACACAGACACTTTGATTTCTCACACCCAGCTCCTTCACCCCTCGCAGATATGTGCATGTATACAATGACTTAACAGACGCACTCGGAGTGATTTGATTTTAATTGTGTGTTTTTCACACTCCAACACAACCTTGGGCAATGTTGCAGAAAGCAGACAATCCAAAGCAGCGAGCGAAGAGCTTATTGATGTGAAGAAGAGCTCTAATGAAGAATAGGTCAAATAATTATTCACTGTCACTCCATCTGGTCAAACGCAATAAACAAATGGACAAGCTGGCAGCAGCACTAAAGTGGTAATTTGTTTCTGGTGATGTACTGTTATCATTACATCTGCAGCAGCTGTGGAAATCATTTCTTCAGAAACCCCGCAGGATTTCGCTGGGCTAGAAATCTCCCTTTCAAACGCCACCGCAGTGGGAGAAAAACTCAATAACTACAACGAATCCCATTCCTCAGACTCGGCACACAAACAAAGCTCACAGCCACAAGCCTGAGTACACAGACATACATGCACACGTTTTTATTTATCCTGTTGAGTCACTCTGCTGTCAAAGGGACAGATTATAACTGCAAAACTCAGACATGAAGACTTTTGTGATCAAGCATTAATTTACCTCTAACATCTTTTCTTAACTGTTTTTTTATTATTATTTCAGCACAGAAACCAAGAAGTCTGCATGCAACACTTTTTGTTTCACTGTCACCATTAACAAGAGAAGAGAACATTATGTATCACTTTTTAAAAACATCTGTAATTTATCTGGATTGCCATAATAAGGGGTAAAAATTTTTTTTTATCTTAATTTAGTTCAACAGGTTGCATTGGTGTGTCAACAAAAACTGCAAATATCTGAAAAGAAATTATGACTAAGGTGAGCAGTGGAGCGGTGCTTAGCAACACAGCACCAAGGGTGTAAGTTTAAATCTGTAACCCAGTTCTGTGGCTTTCTTCTTGTGCTTGTGTGGAGTTTTTTTACGGTCCCCAGATTACCTCGACAGTCCAAAAGCATACATGTTTTGATTACTGGGTCATATAAGTTACACTGTGACTTGGGCATTCTAACTGTACTGCAAAAACAAATTTTTGATGCAGTAAATACAAAATGAAACAACCCTTTTGAAGGTAGAGTGTCAATCAGGACAGTCAGCAGTTTCAAACCAGGACAAATTTTAGAAAAAGTGCTGTGAAAATGGCAGCTTCAAACCCAAACCACATGTAGGCCCAAACATGTTCCTTTGCTTTTTGTAGGGCTTGAATAAAGAGAAATACATCAGCTGGTTGAATTGGCACCAGTATTTACAGGGAAGTAAAAAAATGATTCATAAATGTTGCAGATTCATTCTTAAGTGATTTTTAAAAGAAGTAGTCAAAGATCCCTCTGTTTACATGTTTTAACGTGTTTGAGATGAAAATAACACCAAACAGATAAACAGAACCATCTGACGTGCCAACGATTTCAGCTGCTGGAAACTGCTGCTTAAATTCTTGGCTTTTACACCCTTGAAGAAATTTACTTGCAGGCATGCAAAAGTATAATAAAACATAAAAAAGAAATATGTTTTATTTGCCAGACTGAAACTTCTTGTGCTGCACAGTTCAAAGGAATTTTAAGAAGCCTTCTATTGAAACATCAGTGGTATTGCAATTACTTGAAAACGTTAATTACTGTAACATTTCTTTGAAACTGTGTTTTACTTGCTGGTGCTTAATTAATTACTGTGAAGCAGTAGTGCGGCAGGATGTTGAACAGATTTGTTTACCGTGTTTAATTGCATATATCATAACAAATGTGGATAAAAATTGGGATGGTGATAGAAATTGGGATGGTAATAAAGTTGTGCGTTTACTTTTGAGAACAACTGAATATATAAAACTAGCAAAGTGTCAATTGATTTAAGAAGCTTTCAAAGGTCACTACGCAAAGATTCATTATTGATTTTTACCATTTTTATAATCCACACAGCGGATTGTTAAAAAGATTTGACAAACCACACACAATCTGTTAGTAGTTCTGTTGCTATTGTATCTGCTATAGTAACATGTGCTTTAATCAAACCAGTTTATCATTTATTTAACCATGTAGATGTATTCATAATTAATTTGTACTTAACATTTCAGAACGTTAGTGTCTGGATGACTGGAGAGGCAATAAAATAAAAATTAGAGGCACAAAAGAAAACAAGAACTACAAAATTAATATTAACAGACATTCCACATTGTAAGTTGCGTATGGGGAGTGAGATTATTGTTATGAGAAAAAAAAGGGACCCCTGGTGCGCCAACGCCAGCACACAACAACATAAAGAGAGGAGAAGGCTCACAGTGTCCTATATTGCAGCAGCTTCCATAATCCGCAAGGGCAGATTTTTTTTTTCATTTCCAATTGGACGCCAGCCAGTCCAGAGGATTTCTCCACTGCTGACATTTCATTGTCCAGATGAGAGGACATATAATCTAATGAGGTTCGTAGCCAGTCCTGCAAATGATATTTCAACTGACTGGACAAATGGTTGCTTTGGAGACTTATAGTGATTTAGTCATGAGGGAATGAGACTAATAAGATTAAGAGCGAATTCCAACAATATACAACAAATCAATTTCAGAAAATTAGTGGTTTGAGTGGATGCAGCAGCGAACTATGCACTTTTTGAATGAGACAATAATTTTTGAAGTATTTCATTCTTCAAAAATGTGAGATTTGTGTTGGCATCATAAGTGTTTGCAGAAGAATAAAACATTTTCTGTTTAGATTCAAAATACTAAGCACAAGAAAGATAAAAATGAATGTCTTTGTGAGCCAAACTATAAAAGAAGTATTACTTTGTCTCATTTAATATGTTGGTCCTGTTATGGGCAGGGCATCGGTCAGATGTATCCAGACTCGTAATTATTAAACATGGGAGATCGGTTCCTGGGCCCCTTGAGAAACAAGTACCTAATGAAACCTTATCATCAGCAGTCCAGGTATTTCAATTGCACCTAAAGCACAACTGGTTAAAACAATTTCGAGTCAGGGTGTCAAATAACTTGAGACTGTTATAGTCTTTGGGAGGAAGATTTTGTTGAATTTAAATAAAATCATTCAAAAAATGGTTTTATTTAGCTCCCGCCGTGTTTTTCCTTATAAAATCCTTAACAATTTTTAATTAAACCAACAGACATAATGTGGAGTGGTAAGTTGAGTATTTTAAGTGCATTATCATAAAATGTAAGGGAAGTTTAAAGTACGCAGAAAGTAACCTTTGAATGAGGCGTGGTGAACGACTCAACATTTTACCATTGTTTCCTGAAAAAGCCTGAATACAGAAACAAGTCAACCATTACTTGCTGTTGCCTCCAGGCTGTGGTATAACCTTCTACCAAAGTAGCATCTGGATTTTTCTCTTGATCCTTTTGAAAACAATATCTATATTTTTAGTCTGGCTTTTCCCTAGAATTTTGTATTTGTTTATTTCAACTTTGAAAACTGTTAAGTTGCTTTGTCACTTTATGAAATTGCCGTATCAAATGTCACTTCTCAGGAGCTTGCTTATTCTTTTATTGGGTGCAAAAATACATCAGTTATCATAACAGACAGTTGCAGAATTTCATGTGGTTAAAGTTTGCAGAACACGAACACATTTTCGGCATTTCTGCGCTGTCATGAAAGTGTGCTACAAAAGCTGACAGAAAGTCTAAAGTCTCCACTCGCAAAAAAAGCACATATGGTTTTCACAAAAGGCCATTCACCAGTCCAACAGAGCATTTGTAGCATTCTTGCTGTTTTGCATGACTGCGTCTCATAAGTTATTTGCAGATAGAACAAGAACAGGCAGTTTCAACAGGAAAAAAAAATCTTGTCTTTACAATAAAAAGCATTGCTAACAGAAACGTTCAAAAGTAGAGTTCACAACAGGATTTCATTTATTACATTTTTCAGCATTTGGTGTTAATACAAATTTAATTTTATTGTTTTTAATCAGATGAAAACTTCTATTTTAGTATTTTATCCTGAACTCTAGGAAAATTAGGCTTTTATCAAGTGATGTCCAGAGATCAGAATCAAAACAATAATTTCTGTCAACTCATTGATATTGAGCTGTTCAAATACTGAAAAAATGATTTTTTTGGGGGTTTGGGGGTGTATTTATCTAATGCTCTGTACTAAACCATAAACTATTTCTGATTATTAAAAAAAAGTCACATAAATTCTGGTCACATATTTGTTTTATCCACAAACTGAAGTAATCTCCAGCAGGAATTCCTTCATTTTCCGTTTGATTCACAATTACTGCCTTAATCAAAAAAACCTGCAGCACATTTTATTTTATTTTTTTAATCTTTTCTGTGTGTTAAAATTATTCAAAGAAATCTTAGGATTTATGAAAGTGCTGATTGGTGAGTCAGACCTCAAAGAAAACTGCAACTCAAAAAGGCTTGCTGAAGCATTTTCAGTTTTTTTCCCCCTTACGTTCCTTCTAGTTCATCGGGGAAAAGAAGGGTCCTTAAAAACTGTCCATTTCAACATTAACAACAAATTTGAAGCTCCAAAAACTATTAGTTTTATTCATTATTGATGTCAAAATACATTAGATACACTCCATTCTGTTTAAAAATATATATCAGTTGATCAAAACCTTTATCTGTCAAGAGTGAGACATTTAGGACCAAGCTCCATTCAAAATGTCTGTAGAGTGCAGCTCCCATCTCACACAGCCCCTACATTTGAATATTTTATCATTAATAACACACTTACAGAAACATCAGGAGATCAGGAGCACTCAATGCTGCATTCATTCATAAACTTGGATAATTACAACCCACATGGGGAGTTAGGGATTGTCCTTGAGGGCCAGACCAAGTCCCTGTCCTCACCGAGTGGTCAGCTGGCATCCACAGCTCTGTCATTTAGCCAGGACTGGGCAGCTGTCCGATGTCGCTGTTAACCTGGGCAGAGACCAGCCCGTTCAGAAAGCTGTTCGCGAGCATGGCAGCTGCTCAAAGGGCAATGAGGTATTAAGCATAGATTTGCAAGAATAAAAAATGTCCTCCCTCTCTCCCTCATAAGCTTCTGGTCTGCTTTACACGCAAGACAAGCCATAAGCACAGGAACGTACACGCACACACACACACGGTCTTACGTAATGTTGGCAGCCCGCTGCATCGGCCTGTTTTGACGCAGCATACTCACTGTGCATGTTGACAGAAAGCATGCACTGCTCAGACTCATGCATATTATTTTGGACAATAGTGAGGTTCAAACTCATAACCGCCTCATTTTGGTATTTACTTCGGCGTCTCGCTGCTTTTTGAACAGCCAAGAAAAAAACTCAGAGCATGTATTGCTCGACCACAGTTTTCTGCAGCACATCAAAGCCTATTTGAGCTCACATTCAACAAGGGAAACAGTGCAGTGTTGTCAAAATAAGGAACAGAACCACTGTGAGATGTTCTCAAAGAGTTGTCAAATGACAAGTAAGCTTGCGAATGAAAAATAAAAAACAAGACAACAGCAGGTCACATCTTAACAGCAGACAGATTAAACAGCATTCAGTGTCTTCCTCTGGAGAGAGAATCAATTCGAAGTATCCCGGAATGTCTTTGGGGTTCAAATTTGATGAACACGTGATCTTTTAAATCCAATAAACACAGAGCCTTAGAGACCGTGGTGGATAGTCCAGTGCTACCCTTAAGGTTAGACAAAAAATCTGAATATTCAAAATTCAGATCCCTTTGGCCGTGCAGGACTCCTTGAATTTGGTTCTTAGGAATCAAAAGCACGGTCTTCGCAGATTTCGAGAGCGGCTTTACTTGCACCGCCAAACACTTCTACATTGGCGTCAATCCAAGGAACCACGTTCCCCGGCATGTAGGCCGAACAGTTGGCCAAACCCATGATGTCCACCGGCCGTAGTACTCTGTCCCACATGTTGAACTGGCTCAGCTCGCCAACAAAGGCTTGGGTAGCATCAAAACGGCCTCCAACGATGTCCTTATTTGAAAGACAAAACAAAATTTACGTTACATAGATTTTAAGGAAAGTATATTAAGTACCATTTCCATATGGTAAGTATTGACATTGCTTAGTAAATAATTATCTTCTATTTCTTCCCCCACAATCTCCTTCTTTGTTTGCATTTCGGTGGAAGTGATTTCACATCGTTTTTCTTACAAACCAAATCTGTACAAATCTGTAGCCATATTTTTAATGAAATCCATACAGTGCACTTACAAGTGACTCAAACTATTTGCGATAATCTAAAAAAAAAAACAGGTAAAAGAATAATGATAATGATAATTACCTATATTATCGGCCTACATTATCATAATAATGTATATAATTATTATGATCATTAAATTGATATCATCATTATAATAATGATAATAAAGTTAATAATGATAAAAGAATTTAATTGGAAAGACCAATAATGAGGTAAAAATGCGAAAGATTTTGAGTTGCCTATTGTCACCAAAAGTATTGAGCGGTGAAAGCTTGGACGGCAGATTTGACCTAAAATAAGTACAATTGAAAACAAAACAGCAGAACAAACATACAACTATCGATGACTTATTGTTATTTATGTGACAATACATTAAGTCCAGTCAAGAGAGTTTTACTAGTTTGACTAAAAAAGCCTGCCTAGTAGCTCTAAGATGCCTTAGTGTCGATCAGCCTACAATCCTTGTGCAATCTGCAGCAATCTCAATTGAGTTTCTTGGTGAAAAGGAAACCAATATCAACCCCTCCGGCTCTGAACTGGTGCTTCATGAGTATACATTTCTCTGTACTCTCCATTCACATGTTCTTTTGAATTTCCTTAAGGACACACATGCAACTTTCTCGGAGTTAATCAATGGAGATTTGCCGTGACGCTTCCCATGGGATTTTTTTCCCAGCAGTTTAGCGAGTAGATGAATGATGTTATAATAAGAGGACCACAGTAGCGTGAGAAGAGACTCAATGCCTCCTCCCCGGTGTTCCCTGCTCTGTGCCTGTGGCACTCAGGGTGAGGGAGAGCACACAGACGATCCTACTGGAACAAAAACATACACACACTTGTTCTTTACCGACTAAGCCTTCAGGCTCACCTGTTCCTGGCCCAGGATGATCACGCCTCCAGGTTTAATTGGGTGCCAGGGGGCCAGGTTGTCTCCGGTGCCGAGCCGCTCGCCGTCCTGATAAGCCTCCCAGAAGCCGTCTCTGGTCGTCCAGGTGATGCAGATGTGGTGCCAGCGCCCGTCGCTCACTGACAGAGGGAGCTGGGCCACCTGGGTGGATGATAAGGGCAGAGGAAAGGATGATGTGAGTCACAGGCACAGGTCAAAGGAGAGACGGTGATGACGATGGGGTGGGGGGAACAGGAAGCAGGATGGGTCGGGAAAGGCACGAGTTAAAATGTGGCATGTTGGAAACAAGGACAGCAATTAGAAGGGTTACAGCTTCAAAAAGAAGCAGCTCCCTACAGAGGCTTCTCTCAGCAAGAGAGACATTTAAAATTCAGATTACCTAGGTGACATCAAGAGATAGAACATCCTTCAAAGCAATCAGAATGCTAACAGCAAAACTCTGTCCTCTTATGGGTTCCTGCTTTGTTCATAGATCAAAGCAAAACAACCAGTTATTTTACCAACCAATGACATCATTGTCTTTTGAGGATTCGGCACTAAGCACGAGATCATGAGTGTGCACTGTACCTCATTAGCCTTTTTTATTATGAGCCTAAAGGACTGATTCGAATCGCATATCTCGCAGCAGATGCAGCTCTGGACGCAAAGAGACCTGAGAAAATGGAAGTGATTGAAAATAAAATTCTAGTCACTTGCAATTACGAAGCATACTGACCTCATTAGAGACACCAGGTGGTGTGCTTTCATTAGTGGGACAACAGGGAATACTCCGAGTGTTGTTATAATGTGTCTATCATGCAGGCAAAACAAGGTTTTTGGATATTCAATTGGAAAATAATTTTTTGTCAAATATTCCTCAATATCAAAGCAATTGCGCCTCATATTGATAGGACAAACTATGACTCACTCGTGTTTAGTTAAACGATTGCATTTTCAAAACATAAAAGATGATGTTTTTGAGTCATTATTTAATAACAATGCTTTTATTTATATAAGGTTTTACGAAAGCTTTCAGAAGCAGAAAACCTTAATAGTAACATCCTTGCCTCAGGCCAGCATTGGGAAATTGCTCCAAAAAATGAAAAGGTTGGAGGCTGCATTTAAATGTTATTTGCACCAGGAAAGCTGGAATCATAGTATAAATTTCCTGTTCTGTGGGACTTTAAGTTGTTTCTATGTTATGTTATGTGTTTCTTTTTGTTGTCAAACAGAATTGCTTGTTCCTTCTCCCACTAATCATCCTCATTTGTAGCCTATTTACTCATTGGTTGCCTAATTTAATCTTTTTCAACTTTGGACTGCAAGTTTACTTAGGATTGTCATTAATTGTAAAACTGATCTTGTCTCTTTCCAATTTTGGGTCCAACAGAACAGATGGATTTAACTTTGTGATCCTAAAATCAAAGCCCTACATATCATGACAGAGTCAACTCTGTCTATGTACCATGGAGAGCAAAACACCCTGATTGACTCAGCAGTTTGTCTGTTTATTTTAAAAACAGATATTCTTACTCTCAGTGCTCATTGCAGAATTCAATGAAAGACATGCAAACACTTAAAAGGTCTTCCTTTTAATCAAGTTAGGATGGGTCTAT
Source organism: Micropoecilia bifurca (assembly GCA_903067075.1). NCBI lineage: Eukaryota > Metazoa > Chordata > Actinopteri > Cyprinodontiformes > Poeciliidae > Micropoecilia > Micropoecilia bifurca. Next base: position 17,392 of record CAEGAF010036046.1, on the reverse strand, counting down.
GGGCTTCATATAACATGTTCATTTTTTTTTTTTTTTGCACGAAATCATTCTCGGATAATGAGATTTCTCCTCCCCGGTTCAACCTATTTTGAGCTCTTTTCAGAATGAGCTGTTTTAGGACCTTTTGTCACTTTTATGCAAATAAGCTGCTGCTGGTCGCATTGCCAACTCAGTGTTTACACTCACACTTTATGCACAGGAAAATGGCTGCAAGCAGATGCACACTGGTACAACCGTGTGTCTTTGACCCTGAGTCAGACCCAGAGGTTTAAGAAGTGGAGCCTCCTGCACAACCATCGAAGGTGCAACAAATGGTTTCTGAATGGTAAGTCAACAACAAACACTTGTCTTTTCCTGTAGCCATTGTACAATGATTACAGAGGTAAAACCAGCTGACCAAACATGTTCATCTTGAGCAATTAAGTGGGAAGAATTCTGCTTCGGTCACTAGAGGTTGGGTTTAGCTGGGATTAGCTTAGGTGAGAGGCAGTAAACACAATTGTGACTTTATATTTGGGAGGTTTTTGTAACTGGGTACAAAAACATTAACTTATTGCCAGAAAATGGCTGGTTGATTTGTTTTGTTTTGTTTTGTTTTTTAGACGGTTTTGAGAAGTAGTAGAGATTCAAATGGAAGTACAAAAACTTGAACTGAACTTTGCATCTAGGTCACCTCTAACACTCTGAAAAAGTTAGATGGATAAAGAAAATGGCAGCTATGATTTGAATTTGCAATGCTACAACTTTGACCTTTATGTAGCTGACTGAGTTTTCCAGTAAATCGGAAAAAATCCTTTGCGATGTCTCTGTTATCCCATCAGTGCGACAGTGTTGTCTGATCCAAAATGTTTGTGGTTTTGAAATTATGACATAGGCATACCTTGAAAGCAGAAAATGATCGATGTCTAGAACAAAGACAGATGCAGATGAGGACAATTACGCTGGTCCACTCAGAACGATTTCAGAAGTGCCTTCAAATAAATACATCTTTTATCACCTTTGCAATAAATGTGTAGGTTTTGGTCAGATGAGCTTCAGATTGAGATTTTCAGCAACAAATACTCCAGAAGGGTTTGACCTAAAACAAAGATTTAGCTCACATCTATGGTAGAGTGTCTTTGATGCTGTGGACATAATTGTCTTCTGATGACCTTGAGAATATTTTCAAGAGTTTATGGTGTCATAAACTCTTTCAGACACCAGGAGAGTTTACATACAAATCTGGTGGACTTGAAAATCTGTCAACTTTGGGTCTATAGACAGAATGTTGATCCAAAAGACACCTGGCTATATCAAAGCAGAAGTGGTTCACAAAACTCAAAACTCTACCATTGATATCTCAGTGCCCAGACCTAAAATCTGTGAAAGCCAGTGGAGTGGGCTGAATAGCAGAAAGTACAAACTGATTTGGATAAATTAGAGTAACTGTGGAAAGACCAACGATCAGAAAACACTCTGCGCTCCGATCTTGAAAAATACCTTAAAAATTTAACTGTTTCAGTGGGAAAGAGGGTTTATAGCAAGGTTGTCAGCAATCTGATTGTTTCGTTAAAGACAGTTATTCAATATTTTTCTTCTCCTTTAAATAAATGCACTCAAAATTAAAGTTGAATGTTTAAAGCTTAAGTGCAAGATTATTCTACTACAGTGTTGAAACATAAGATGAATTCATTTTATGGCTTTTCCACGTCTTTATATTGGTGGTAAGTAAAACATTTTTCCATGAGAATCTTTTTTTGAGTTAGTTAAAGCAAGAATGAGCAAATCTAGGCAATATCTCTGATGATGTCAACAAGATTGCATCAGCCACAGAGATTTTGAAAATCATTTAAACATTTTTGGGGAGGATTTGGTTTTTTTCTCCTTTGGAAAACAGTCTCAGAAAACACAAGGCGCATTAGGGATTGGAGCATCAGACTACACATGCAAAATGGCACAATATTTCTGTGTTTGTTGTGTTCAGGGCTGGAGGAAAAGCATGAGTCTGTGTAAGATTATGGTGGAGGCAACATTAGGGGACATCAACAATCTCCTTGTGCAAAGGGAAGCAAAATCTGGGGGCAGAGGCTGATGTGTAACAAGTGGGAGTCTGAACCTCCATAATGACATAAAAATATAACAAGACAACTCTGCACTTTTAAATATTGTTGAGCCAGCCTTCCGCTTCCTCTTTAATATGCAGTAAAATGAGCAGCATAAACAATGCAGCTCGCTGGACACTGCGAGTAAATTCAACACACGGACGTGCTACTGCACACATGATGCTCAAATTTACTACACTTAATTTAATGTATTTTAATTCCACAAGTCTTTTCTATTTCCCTTTAAATTTTCATCATTTTCCAATGGGAACCTTTCATAGAAAGTGGCATCTTTGCTGTATTTCACATTTTTGGTCTCGATTAACCTCCAAAGCACTGCGGCTTCTCAGTTTCTCAGCCCTTTCTTGCAATCGCACGCTCATCCCTTCCACCATCTCTCTCTGATCCAGCTGACGTGAACCCATGTATAATGCATAGTGAGAAGAAAACTGTGGGGAGACCTGCCTGTGCCAATAACACCCAGTGTAAACAAGAGAGTCGGGTAGGAATACCAGTTTGGGATAATTTTAACCAAGAATCCGAGCAACTGAGTCTGGAATTTCAAACTGAGCCATTATGCATAAAACTGAATTCATTCCTGCAGCTTATATCACCGTAGCAATACAAGTACTTCAAAGCAAATGCCAGAAATTATGCGTGTCCCTTGTCTAACCATACTGAGTGCGTGATAATTGAAATTGCACCGACTGTATGACTAGAGTAAGGGATGAAGTCCAAATATAAGGCCATCAAACGAGCACACACAGCAGCCCCTGTTCTCTAATGAATACAGTTATCTCTGGGTTTGAGTGGAATGTGGGTCAGCCATATTAAATGTTTATATGGTACAAATTTTTGTATTCAGAATTAATGTTCAATGATTTCCTGTTCAACTCAAGCTCCCATGAACCACCTGCTTGTTTCACATAACAGAGACGCAAATTAGAGCAATTATAATTTATCTTTCTGTTTTCAAATGTTATCAGTGTCGTAACTGAACCGACTGTGTTGGCAGGCGAATAACGCAGCAGTTGTTTTTTTTATCTTTCTTTACAGAAAATCAGTAATTTCAAAGCCAAGACAGAACTCCTCTCCCTCTGCAAGTTTATTCTTAACTGATAGAGTTAAAGCTGCCAGGAGATTCTCCTTTAAGCCATACCACCAGGAGGCACCAATAAGCTCAACAGAGCCTTTTTGCACACTCACTTCAGAAATAGACACGTGAAGTAACTTCTCTTCTTGCTGCCTTGCTTTGGTTTTAATAAATGATGCATTTAAAGTGAGCTAGAAGTAGTTTATTTTTAATATATATTTTTAATATATTTCTGATCCATTAGACTGTAAAATAATTGTATTATTCTTTATACTTTAAAAATATTTTAAGTAAACCTTTTTCATGGTGCTCCAGATAATATTTAATGTTTCTGTCAGTATAAAATAGCTGAACATCTCTTTCACAGTTGTCTACTAAACAGACCCACTGACCCCTTTTGGCTCAGATTGTAAAGTTACCCAGAAAAATAATCAGACATAAAGCAGATCAAAGTAGTGTTTTAGTTTTATTCAAAATGTTTCTTGTGGCTGGAAGTAATATTACAATTTTGGAGAGACTCAGTCACAGTCTCGGCTTCAAGCTGATTTGTAGAGGGAGAGTGATGGTAAAGAGACCTTCAGGTCTTAGAGATTTGAAGCTCATCAACAAAATACCAGCTAAAGAAATTAGAAGAAGTGTTTTATTGATATAATGCAAAAAACAAAAAAAAAAAACCTAAAGCTGCTGAGGGGATGAACAATTCTAGGCTTAACCGTGAATAAATGTTGCTTCTGTTTGTAGACTTACCTTGTCATTGACCAGTAACTCAATAGGATTGTTGCCCCATTCAATCAGAACTATCTCATTGGCCTGTCCAGGCACGCCGTAAGAGAAAGGGGTTCCTATGCCTGGACTGGCGCTGGACTTGAGCCACATGCAGACAGTGAAGGCGTACATCTCTGGCAGGCTCTTCTTAATGCGTCCGTACAGATAGTTGGTGCGCAGAGGGAGGGACACCTTGAAGTCCTCTGGTGACTTAAAGGCATTATTACCTAAGAACAGATACAATATATATAATTGAGCATAAACATGATTAGTTTTTGTCTCATTTTTTGCTTAATGTTGATTATTATAAAGCAACATTAATGTGAGAAAAGTAGGGAAGGGCATGTTTATATTGCTCTCTAGCATAAAATAATCCCAAGAGCAAATAACAGAACAGTAATATGCATCATTATTAAGTCAAGAAAACAAGCTGACATGCTAGAAAATACATTATTTTTTGAGTTCAGACTCTAATGAAACCATCATTTATGCACCAAATGTGGCATCAAAATATTTCCAAAAATATTGGAAGAATTGCAAATTGCTGCTATGGACAGAAAGACAACTTTAAGACACTACTGGAATTTTTCCCCTTGAACTGTTTAATTTATGTTTATCCAAAACATTTTTGACCCATATTTAAGGTTAAGACCATTTTTAGTACCACAAATTAAGATAACGGTTTTGCTTTGCGACTACAAGTTTTGCTTGGGATTTCAAACACTCTACATTAGGATGGTACTAAAGTAGAGAATTTATGAATATAATAATGACTCCTTAAACAGATTGAAACCACAATATTAACACCACCAGATTTTAATCAAACTATCTTATCACAAAATTCCAATAGGTTTTAATTCAAAAATAGTATGTCTGGTTTAAACCATTAGTCTAAATTAATGAAATTCATTCTTTGGATTTTTGTAACATTTTATTTGTTATCCCTTTTAGTAGACTTCAAACAGCCTGAGGTTCTTTTAGGGAAAATATCTCTCTTTTTTTGCAGCTATGTCCACTTTTGTTTGTTCTGTGTCCTTCTGATGTTAGATTCATGAACATTAATCAATGTAAGAGACAGATCTAGCTGTTTTTGATGTTCCCTGCAATTTCTCTGTTACCTCAACAATTTGAAGTGAGTTGCAAACCCAATGTACTTCAGTCATTAATTCACAGAGGTCTCTATAGACCTAGTTTGATACTAGCTTTTACAGAATGGATGGAAGTGTCTTAAATGTTTTAATGTATATCTAAGACACTTCCATAATTTGGTATTTTAGTAGCTGAAAACATCTAAAAATAATTTGTAATAAATCCTAATCTTAAATGGAGAACAAGTATAACATGTTAAAGTTATTTGTTTAACTGGTACAGTTTTTAAAAATGACCATGCAAATACACATGAACTACAGTGTATTGAACAATTAGCATTAAAGTGACGAAGAAGCAGCAAACATTAAAAATCAGCAAAGTGGCACTTACTGTTCTAAGGTTTGTGTTGTCTCATTATCGAACAATAACCTATCATTAAATTTTATTATTATTACTATAAGCTTTTACAGGAAATTACAGTTTTTCCAATGCCGGTTTTATATGCAACACTATTTTTTAAACCCACCACATCACATATTAGAGCAAATCAATTGCGCGGCAGCAACCACACAGTGTAACCACATCTCATTTCCTCTGATATCAATGTCATACCCCATACCATACTATGAAAAAGTATTTTCCACCTTATAGATTGCATTGTTTTTCACTTGCAAATTTAAGCTGAGTAAAGAAAGAAGTGTAGTTTTTTTAAATTATGGTTCAATTGATTAAGTGAACAGAGTTCTCCAAAGTGGCTCCATGTGTTTAGATCTTGTCTATGTGACAGAATAGTTTTATTTCAGTCATATTGGAGCTTTGTGAAGGATGAACAGATTATTTCAGATCACACTTTTGACTAGGTCTGACTTTTTTGAGCTAGTACCAAAAGCACCAAACATACAAATGTCAGATCTGTCACATTAGTTCACAAAAAATGTTTCCCAAAAGTCTTGAGGGTCAAAAAATGGTTTTCGGTCAATGTAAGACAGACCTTTGTATGACCTGCTGGATTAGCTATATGATGAACTCTTGAAGTAATATTTGTAGGCAGCAGATTCTAAAGGTTCAACACTATTCCATGCTTTCTCTAATCTCAGTTATTTACATGTTTCTGCTCATTGATTAATTTCTTGTTTCATGAACAATCACTCGCCACAAATCACAGTCTCATTTGGTCAATCTGAACCCCCATTAAATGTTAAAATGTATATATTTTACAATAATTCCTGTGAAATAAAATCTTCAAACTAAATGTGGTTAACTTTTTGTTGTGACTAACTGAATGCCATGAGTGCACATCTACTCTATGACAGAATATTAATAAATTCTTGAATTTGATGTTTTAAGATTGGGTTGTTATAATATCTTTCATGTCATCAACTATAGATTCACACACACAATCTGCTGTGTAATCTACTTTCATGCCAGCAAACCAACCAGTTCAGGCAAACTCTACCAAGTCTGCCGAGAAGAGTGGACAACTTTAACCAATCATTCATATAAGTATGCATGTCTATTTGATACTGAGAGTATAATTCAGGGAAAGTTTACAATGAAAACAAACCCAATTCCTGTTTTTAAAATTCAGTGAGAGTGCGAGCTGTATAAATTATTTCACACTGAAACATGGACATATCAAATAAATCATCACAAGCATTAAAGAAAATTAGAAAAAATGTTTTTGGGTGCATGATGGGTGAATGTAAACTACTCAGAATCCATAATTTTTGCCACATATATGTTAATCTTTTTTCTCCCTCTCAAGAACAAAAATCTCAAATATCATGTGCATATTAATTTTGTGCAGCATTTCCCATCATGCAACCTTTCTTTTTTTTTTTTTTTAAACTATTTTCCTACATGGTCAATTTCAAATAAAAAGTAGATACGCTGTCTCTGCACATTTCAGAGCAAGTCCAGGGAGGAGAGGAAAATTGGGTTACAAAGCCATTGCAGCAGCTTTATTTGCAGGTAAAATCCTTACCTTTCTATCTCCCAGAACAACACAATAAATCCCATCCCCGGAACTCACAGCAGGAACCCTCTGACACTGATGTGATGGAAATTGAACTAAACAAAACTCACAAACAGGTTCTGCACTGAGAGGCTTCTGCATCAAGATATGATATTGTACACGTGTTGCTTCTGTGCAACTGAGACATTAACATCAGCTATGAAAACTATTCTTGCCTCAGCCCCTGACCGATTCTGCTAAACCTTGAAGAAATGTCCAGTGAAATGTGAAATAGACTTCTTAAGCATTTTTTTTTCTTCTGTTGGTGGAAACATTTTCAGTATTTTGACATCTACCATCAAAGAGCAACCCAGGAGGGCGGACGCTTCTTGAATAGTTTTTACACTAATTAAAAACATTTAGCACTTGCTTTCCGAGCCTCACTTTTAAGACCAGAGCAGAATAGCTCTGTGAGGAAAAAGGAGTGTGATGGGAAATCTTTACATCGTTGAAACCTTATTCAGACATTAACTAATTAGTAAGGCAAAATTTATATATAAATACAAAATTGGCATTAAAATTTGCACAATTTTTTCACAGCTACCCGATGCATCATGCTTACTCTTCTCGAGCTCCGCGATCCTCTCCATGAGGGAGTTGAGAGCGCTTTCGGTGCGTTGGCGGTGGGCCGCGGTTTCATTGTAGAGCTGGCTCTTCTCCTCCTCCAGCTCAGCTACCTTCCGGAGGAGCTGCGTCTCCAGTGCCCCCAGACGCTGGCGCAGCAGTTCGCGGAGCTCTGGTGGCAGGGGAGTCAGGGCCGAGGCTCCTCCGGCCGATGAGTTTGTGCTGGGGAGGCGCAGGCTTTGCTGCTGGGAGGCACAGCACAGACAGAGATTAGAGACAGACAGACGTTAAATCCTGCTAGCCGTCAGTGCAGTAGATTGCTGATCAGACAGCTCTGCTATCTTTTTGGCAGCATTGTCTTTGATGCATCAATCTCTAAATGAAGACAGCGCATCCCTGAGGCTTGTATGGGCCACCTGCCAAACACCCGTGGCTGTGTGCAGGGTATTAAAGGTAGACGTCACCCCAAGTTGACACTACGATGACAGATGGTTTGTTTCTTTTTTTCAAATTTGGAACATGGGAAACATCACGTGCCCACGCAAGTAAAAAAAAACTGCCCTCAAATGTCCATTTCAAATATTACTCTGCTGGCAGTCTGGAGCACATCCCAGTCTGATTACTTTTTTACGGAAAAATTCAACCATCTAAATGCCTGAGCGTAGCCGTTTGGTCCAGAATGCAACTGCTCATGTATGCAAACCCAGTGGCTTACAAAAATAGTCACACCACACCACAGCAGTAGACTTTCATGTATTTTATTGGGATGTTATGTGATAGATCGACAAACACAAGTGTGTAATGAGTTGAAGGAAATCATAGATGCTACCTGCATTCTTTACAAATCATTTAACATACTTTTGTATTTCAACTCTTTTTCTCTAAGAATGCAATTAGCGCTACAATGAATGGGGAACATTACGTCAGTTCAACGTCATGTGTTAGAGTGGCCTAGTCAAAGTAAAGTTCTACCTCCAAATGATTATTTGTGACAAGACTTGAAAGCAGATGCTCCCAGACGTTTTCCATGTGCAAAGCTTTTAGAGGCAGAAACACAAATGCTTGCCACATAATCCAAATTTTTGCTAGTGAAAAAAACGTTTTGAGTAAAATGTAGAATTTTTTCCCACTTTTCAATGATTTATTGAGGTTAGTGACCCTGATGTGGAAAAATGTAAAGAAGCTCGAGAGCTGTAAAAATTTTTATCTACCTGAAAATTAGATAAATGAGAGACCACTTCTTGTGGAAACATGATGAGTAGTGATAATTAAGGTTTAACCAATGAAGACTATTTAAAATAGAAAATGAAAATGTTTGGAATTCAGCAAAATATACATGTTCCATGGTAGCATCTCCTTAATTTGATTAGCATAGCAGATTTTTATTAAATGAGAGAGGTAGACAAGGGTTAAGGCAGCAGGCAGTTGGATCAATGATGCAGCATATTGTCCACGATAATAAATTCAGAACACAAGCCTTCTGCTTATTTACAAGTAGTTCTCCAAGTCACCTCATTAGTGGCTGAGCGTGACCCTTGAGCCCGCTGGAAAATATAATAAACAGCAAAACAAGTGAGTAAACTGCCACAAGCAACGCAAAAGTCTGAGGTGTGGCATGACAACAGCACTAAATTCTGTGAATTGGTTTGAAAATTTTATTGATGCAGACCAACTAAAATCTCAGGGAATTAATTTAATCATCTGCTAAGAATAATTAGTCGCACTACTGCAAATAAACGAGTGTGCAAATCCCACATAGGACAGGCTCATACATTATTCAAGAATACATTGCAATTCCCTTCATCACGTGCAATACTTCACCTTTGACAAGGTGTGTTTTTCTTTTCAATATCTCACAGATAAATCTCTTAGTGGAAGTCTTTGGATCAATAAAAGCATCAAGACGGTACATGCATAAAACCTGACCCTTTGACCTGGTTGGTGTAAGAGATCCCAAGCACCAGATTAACCCATAACACACCATGTAGCAAAGGCATGACTGTTTACAATTAAACAGAGTAGCTGCATAGCACCTCCAAACCATTAGGGGCCCCCAAGCACCAGCATTCTCACAACTCATGTTTACAAATCAAATGAATGACACATTAAGCTAAAATGTGTTGCAGCTCATATATAAGGTGGTAGGATTCTAAAGAATACATCAAAGTAAGACATGTTGTTAGCATTTTAGATCAAGAGTGGCGTTTTTACTTGAAATGCTCATTTATTCCAGCAATTTTATCCAAAAATCATATTTAATTTTACACACCATGTTTGAAATGGTTCACTTTTGTTGACTTTGATGAGAGCATGCAGCTAATGGAAACATACATTCTGAAAATGAATGTGGTCATTAGTGTCTCGGAGAAGATTAGTTTGTAAGTCCTAAACTCATTCATTATGGGTTTAGGTCAGGTGAGTTTGATGGTCAGTTAAGACCGTGATCATTAGCAGTATTAGCTCCCACTGGACCCATCAGCATGGGTTTATGAGCAGAAAGAAGGTTAGAAGAATTTAAAATTTCTAAATGCAATATTAAATTAATTGAATCTCAAAAAATTAACAGCGGGGTTATTTTTTCTCCTTAGCCCAGGCAAGACACCTAATGTTGTCTCTAGTTCAGGAGTGTCTTAAATTATGAAGTGTCCTGGATATGTCATTGTGTATTGAATCACTGAATCCAGTGACAATACTTGTTCTTATGAGTCTCCCCTAAGCTACTAAGTGGTCTTTACGCCACAGAAATCTACAGGATGTTCTACCACATATTTTCCTTCCACTAAGCTTTCAATTAGCATGTCTGGATACAGCATACTGTGAGGAAACAGTTTATTATAGCAGTTATCGTTTGTGCCTTTGTTATCTGTCAAGTGAGCAGTGTGGGCCACAATATGGCAATAATATAACGTTTCTTTATTTAAAAAAAATAAAATATGGGTCTTATATAATTTTCTGATTTTCAGAGAAACTGATATTTTAAGGTTTCATTCACTGTAAGCCGTAATCATCAAAATGTACGAAAATAAGTGCTGATAATAATATAACTCTGCTTGTAATGAATCAATATAAAGTCTTGAGTTTCACTAAACATTAACCTTTCACTGACAGCTCAATTTACTCTCACGAAGAACGTGTGACAGAAAATGGTGGATTTTCGCGTTATGCCGTCGCACGTTTTTGCTGCCTTACCTCTAAATTCTCCAGCCGACCCTTCAGGGTCTGCATGGTTTTGCCCAGCTGGTCTATAGTCTCCCCGGGGTCCCGGGGCAGGTCTCCCATGGTGTTCTTCCCGTACTCCTTCCGTCTGGAGCCCTGACCCCGGGACTTACCCTGCGCCATCTCATCGGCTGCCGCCTCGCAGCGCGCCAGCTTGGAGTTGAGCTCCTTAATGGTTCCCTGTTGGCTCACGATGGTCTCCTTCTGCTGCAGGATAGTCTCCCGGAGCTGGATGATGGTGTTGCGCAGCTCGTCCTCCACGGGGCTGCTGCTCTGGACTCGGTTGCCTGTGGGACCGAACCCGCAGCCGGGCTCTGCGCCCGGGGGGATCGCGTTACACACGAACCGACTACCTGTTACGTCTTGGCCGCTCGCCGTGCGCCCGCCGACCAGGTACAGAAGTCCAAAAAGTAAAGCCAGCATCTTGGATGGAATGGGAATTACTAATCCCTTTGTGAAAAGGAAAGCAAAAAAAAAAAAAAAAAAATGTTTCGCCAACAAAACACCTGAAATTATGTTATGAACTTTTTACACCGATTTTATGAATTTAGTTTAAAAAAAAAAAAAATAACGCATCCAAAGTTTTACAGGGAAAAAAAACCCACCAAAAATTTATGAAGCGATTTGGAGAGGAAGCAAAAAAAATCCGCAGTGAAACCCCATAGTATCACTTGTCCATCAACCACATGGTCGGTCCGCTATAATATACACACATACACACAAAGACAACCGAATCTTCAATTCAGATTTTGATAAGTCTACTCCAGAGGAAAAAAAAAGAAAGAAAAGAAAAAAAAACAAAGTTGAACCCTGTTGAGGTTTGTTATCTCCAACAATACAATCCTCAGAAGGTCGCAGAGAAACTCAGCTGTGCCCGTCGTTGCTCTCCGCTCCGTTGAATTGTCAGTGAGCGGAGCTGAAGAGACAGCGACGGCGCTCAGCAGATTATTATAGGGGAGGTGCGCACTGGCGCTTCCGTTCATCACTTCGTGCGCTCGGGTTTATTCAGCCTCAGTCTGCGTCATCCGCCGAATCCCAGCGGATCCAAGTCATGCCATGACATGCTTTGAGTGCATCTCATTGCCTATACGTGAGCTCTTTAGATATGTGCTGAAGATGACAGATGTCAAAGAAAAAGAGGACTTCACAAGGTTTTTATTTTATTATTTTTTTTATTATACCTTTCTCTCTCCCAGCGTTCCTCCGTTTATTCAAGGTAACAGCTTGACTGAAGAAAAGTGTTGCTTCCTTTCTTTGGTCGCTTTAAAGTACGCAAAGTTTCACATGGAACATATTTAATTCCTTCTCCCGGTACCTTTGAACGTTTTAGGCTGTAAAACAATATGGTAAAACCTAATGCTAACTGACTGCTGGGGGAATGTGGAGAATCTGTGAGAATACCAAGACATTTTGAAAGAGCTGCAGAGATCCCCAGCTCATATTACATAACTGAAAGCAGTTATTTGAGGAAGAGAATCAATGCTGAAATCCAGAAGACATTTCCAGCCCCGTTCACAGGATGGTGATGGCAGCATCATGCTGTGAGTTTGCCTTCTTCAGCTGATGGCAAGATGGATGGAGTTAAACATGAGAATACTGGGGGAAGGTTTTATAAAGTACTTACTCTGGGGAATAAGTGCAAATGGACACTTTTAGTTGTAAATTGAAACTGTCACATTCCACTTCACAATTATGCAGTTCTTTGCATTCTCAAAAAGCAAAATGCTGCTGGTCAGAATAATATGTTATTTAAACTAAAGTTCTAATTCAGTCTGGTGACCCACTGAGTCAAATAGTGAAAATATACAGGTTAAGACTGGAAATGAGAGAGTTGTGCAACTTTTGATTTAAAGTAAAACCTTTTTTGTTATTGTGGTGTCAAGTTGGGGCTGTAATTTTAATTTAAATTATTTTACCCTGTCTTTTTCACATTACTAAAATAAAATTATATGATCACTTTCACGTGGAAACAATGTTTTCAGTAAAAAATATGTCAGTGCTGTTTGTGATTCAGTTTTTGTCCTATCTGAAAGGAAAATAAAGAATCCTTTAGTGCCCATCTTCATCTGTCTGGGAAGTTATTCTGTCACAAACAGAAAATTGAACAGGTAACAAAATGCGACTTGCTCAGTTTGCTCAATCTGTCAGCCGCAGACCAAGTAGACCTCCTGCAACCATCTATCTTTCACCTCAGAATCCTACATTTGTGTGGAGACATGTCAGACTCTGAAAACCACGGCTTCAAATCCTTTCTCCAGCTGGGATCATTTCCCTGCACATGCAGGAGAAATCCCTCCGCAGTGCCGGCGCATGCAATGCACACGATGATCAGACGGCATCCTAACAACGCATTTCATAAATCTGCAAGCAAATATTTGACAGTGACAGATGAAGCCATTAGCCCCTTTCACAATGAGACACATCATAGAGACTTTTGATTTGAGCTCCCGTCATGTTTTCTCAAAACTGAGACATGGCAGCAGCTGTCTGTCAGAAATCTTTGCAAGAACTGTGGAGTGTGGCAAAAAACTTCAAAGTGAGGCGCTCTCTCCATTCAGAGAATGAACCAAGCTCGGCGCAGCTGTCATGTAGCGCAGAGACATATTTTCCCTCCCGAAACAGCCTCATCAATCTTTATTTCCTCAATATATTTCCTTAAAACCTGGAGCCTTGCGACTGCGACAGCCCTAGGCTTGTTGTGCAAAATTACCACGCTGCCCATCAAGGCCCATCATATCAAAATCTCCTCACAGAGCCTGAGCAGCTAAATGTCAGCTGGCATTAATACACAGCCAGCGTACAAAGGGGGCGCAAAGAGCCCGACCTGACAGGGAACGGCTGGTGAAGTCACTACCAGGGAAAATAGCTTCGGATATGGTAGGTCTCATGGGAACAGCGGCAGACATTCACCATGGTTACCTTACCCTGCACTCACCCCCTTTTTCCCAGTTACCCTCAAATCCAGCGCGCCTCGCCTCGGTGAGGAAGTAACTGGCAGAGGTGAAGAGGGAGACGTGCTGAAGACCGAGCAGAGATGACAACTTTCACTTCAAAGTTGACGGGATGAAGTTATTTCCTTTCATGTTGCAACTGGTGAGCGTGGGGAGAAGGAACGTTACTCTCTTAAGCGCTTCAGGGAGGTTTAGGATGTCAGCAGGGATTGAACTCTTATCCCACATTGAGTTTCAACTATCCAAATTAATACGTATCAAAACTGAGTTGGTTTGGTGATTTCTGCTCTTACGGGCTGTGGCATTGATTCCCACAGTGTTCAGACTGGTAGAGTTGCAGTAATAGAGTCTAACTCAGTAAAATAAAATATTATATATTTTAGAATCCCGCTGAGAGTTTGAGAAAGCAAGAATTTATGGTTTCAGATAGTAAAGTATCTGAATCAATGGAAATGAACACACACCACAAAGAAAATATGAAGAAAAAAAAATCAAGTATGGCAAAAATGGTAAATGACCTGACCTTGTGTAAAGCTTTGTCAGGTCCAGAAGACCCCAAAGCACGCCACACACACCTACTGTATTTACACACACGTTCACATAGAGGTAAGCTACATTGTAGCTACGGCTGCCCTGGGGCTGCCATGCACCGGCGCCACTGGGACCCTCTGACCAGCAGCAGCAGATGAAGTGTCTCCCAGAGCAGGAGCTCAAACTGACAACCCACCAATTACAAGATGAATTCCTACCAGCATTTGCCACCATTGCCCCCATCATGATGAGAACCGGTAGCCATAACTTTGACAAGGTTCCTGAAAAAAAAACAGATCGCTTAAAAATGATCAAAGAGGTAAAACAGAAATCACAAATGACAAATGCAGAAAAACAGCTTAAAAATAATGAGAAATACAAACCAAAAAATTGAGGTGTAAAAATCTTACAGTCATGCTGTGCTTTGCTTTTTTTAATTTCCTCTATTTTCTAAAACTTTTTTCTACAAAAATAATTGAATATTTGTGGTAATGCCAGGAATCAAGAGAAAAAAAATCTCACATCAACAGGAAAACTTAGCTACGTCAGTTTGAGTCTGCAGTCGTTTTGCTAATGAACACAGAAATAAAGATGCCTGCCTTAACTGCGACCGGTTGCAGCTAATTTAACCTCCCTGGTACAGCTTGGTCTGAAACAGATCCATGTTGAAATGCATAAGTGTCTAGCTTGGTACCACAAGTTAAACTTTCTTTCATTAAAATCACTACTTTTGGTTCCACTCATGCTTCTCTAAAGCTGAAAATATCTTGTCCTAAAAGAGAACATTTGGTTTCTCGTCACCTCAAGAATCAATCAATCAATCAATCAATCAATCAATCAATCAATCAATCAATCAATCAATCAATCAATCAATCAATCAATCAAATCTTTCTGTTTTTGCCGACATACAAGCCTTTAGTTTACCACCTGTTAAGAAACCAGGTGGTAAAAACCTGGAGGAGTGTTGAACAGAAGAAGGAAGCAGGTGAGTCTGATTAAACTAATGAGAAACATGGACTGAGGTGTGGTTTTGGATCACCAAGGAAGAAGCGATGAGAAGGATGAAAAGGTTCAAAAGGTTCAAAACAAGCGCAAAAATGAAACAAATACATCTATAAACTGATGTATAAACAGATGTCATAATACTTGCTACTGTGTCCCACTTGAGCTGAACACACAACGCTTCTGTTCTGCTGAAATCAATTAATGTTGCATCACATCCGCTCAAATAAAAGGTCCCGCATTCGTGGGTGTTTATGTTCTTCTACAAAGTTGTTTATCTGCAAAGGTGCACTGCAATTTAAAAGTCCACCGAACCCTCCTAAAGAGTCGATCTGAAATGTCCCCAAAGGGACTTTTTCAACTTCCACATCTCTCCTTGCCTTCCATCACTCATGTATCATGAGAGAATGAAGATAGGTGAAAATGAAGGTGCTTGACTTTGACTGCTGAAGTTTTCTACAAGGTCTGAGTAAAGTAAATTATTTATAAAGCTTGAAATTTTCATCTGCCTTTCCCCCCAACAAATCTTCCGATACACAAGCTTTATATTTCCTTATTGGTTCCAGGGTCACCCAAGCAAATATACCTGAAAAAGTGTGATCTCCGGTATAAAACCATAGTTACGTTTTTGCTGATGCTGCAGCATCAGCAAAAATAAATAAATAAATAAAAAAAAAAATCAAGGTGCAGCTCTAAGCACTTGTTGCTTCTGGCAGCAGAGATGGAAAAACCTTAAGGAGCATTGATTCCCCCCCACCCAGCACCCACACACACACACACACTCATCAGGTGTGCTCTGTCTCACTCACCATGTGATGTGTCTCTCTGCTTTTAGTTGCACCTGTTGAGTGTGACACGAGTGCGATGGATGCTGAACACACAGGCGCTCTCACGGGAGCCACGCTCAGGCTGCATGACACACAGTCCAACGGCTGTCGGATCACTCAGTCGGTCACATTGTTCAAAAACAATGATTCTGTCTTCCTCTGTTCCAGCTCTTTCCCCTGATTCGGAGCCACCTGCTGCTGGCTACCTCCAGTGGCACGACTGAGGCCAGTGCTCCTGTGAATCAGAGTCCATCACGGCTGCCCGCAGACATCGTTTCGCAAACAAGGGTGCCCTGTTTGTTCACGCTCACAAAAAACATGGTCTCACACATGTAAATGGAAGGATTAAGCAGAGAAGATACGTTTGGTGGAATTACGAAATAAGTAACGTTTTGTGAAATGAGCTTCAGAAAGATTTCCATTTAATGTAAAGGAGACAGAAGATGACAGTGTGAAATGCATTTGGCTGATGTGAAATATAAAATAAATGAAAGGAGGAACAACGACGAGTGGTGTACTCACACAATGTGTCATACTTGTCAGACTAATGCACCTGTGACGATGTGAGGGCCCGCCACCCCCTTTAAAATTTTCGCTCAGAACCCAGAGCCCAGAGCATTTCATAACTTGGCACATCTGCCAACAGTAGTGTCGCTGGAGGATATCTTTGCAGGGGAATAATTCTGTTTCCTACACTCTCCCTGCTGCTGCTTCACTTATTGAATGACTTCATTCATTTCACACATCAGCTGTTGCCTGCTTATGCCGCAACAACAAAGAGGAATATTGTGGGCCGAGCTGTCAGATTTACTCATACTCGGCAATATGCTGCGGACTGTTTTAATGTTTTGCAGCAAATCCATTTGAATGTGCCTTGTGCATGGCTGTAACCATATGTTTAGTGTGTGTCTTTTTCCTTGCTCTTCTAAGTGCTTTTATTTGCTGATGAGTTTTGGACATCTGAATTTTGCTCCTATACTCTTTCCTTCCCCAAAACCGATCTGGACAATGCTGGTCAGTTTTACAGTATTCTTCCCCATAATAATTTGATGTACTGAGCTATTAGTCCTTTGCATTTGTCGCCAGCTTCTTGGAATGTCCCTTTAAAGAGATACAGTACCGATGCTACACTTTGCTAAAGAAAAATCATAAAATGCAAGCATTTTCTGTATTTACATACTCATACACTTTACAAAAGGTTGCATGATATATATATATATATATATATATATATATATATATATATATATATATATATA
>CAEGAF010036029.1:0-13184 GCA_903067075.1 Micropoecilia bifurca | reverse complement strand
AGACAGAGCTAGATGACCTGTGTGTTAGATAGAGCCAGCCAGCTTGTCGCCTGTTTCATTGTTATCATTTCTGACTTTTGTTATTCCAAATAAAAGTCCTGCTGGAGCAGAGAGACGGCAGAAGCTCTGTGATCGACTCGGAGGAGTAGTTTGCTCAGCCTTCTCCATCTGCAGAAGTTTGGTCATATATTTCACATACGTTGTCTGTTCTTTTAAATTAAGGTTCAGGAAAATACCTAACAGATATGAAACTGAAAAATCATACATTTATCCAGTCAGTGAAGGGAACATAGGATATTTTAGAGTTTAGAATCAAGTCAGAGAAAGTATTTAAATTGTAAAACATGTTCATGGCAGAGAGAGCAGATAACAGGAAGGCTAAACCAACAACAAGGACGCTGCGCTAACCATGCTAACGGCTAAACTGCTTAATGATTTTGTCTGTTTGAAAGTATTACTAGCTATATATGCTCTATAATGTGATTCATTTTAACAGTTAGTGACAAACTGGAAGGCTAGAAAATCAAAGTTTTTTCAAAACATAATTGTCTCCAAATGTCTGATTGTTGGTTATCAGTAAGAAAAAGGTTGTTTCAGCTACTTCTGCATCCTGAATGCATCAGACTAATTTACACATAAAGATTCCTTAGCATCCAACTTCAGGCCTTCAGACTTCCAGACTGTTGCATAATATCATCTGTTGTCTAGTTTTGCTGTAAACTGCAGCTGTTTGTTCAGCCGACAGAACCGGAGCATAAAAGAGGAGAAGCGTCTGTTTCCCCAGCAGGTTGGGGTCGTCTGTCAGCTTTGACCTCCAGGTCAAGGTCGTCTGAGCAGCACCGGGTCAAACCTGCCAGACATTCTGACTGTTCCATCTGCTGACCAACAATAAAACCTTCATTTAACCAACAAGCAGATCCTGTTTACATTAATACAGAAACTTTATTAGTAGCTTTACGTCTTTACAAAAAGAGCTTCATGTTTGTGGTTTACAGTCTAAATTTTTCTACCACAACCATTTAATAAAAATAACCAGAGTTAAAAGTCCTTCTTTAAACATGTAAAACATATTTAACACATTATTATAGACACATTTATATAAACTGTCTTTACATGAGATAACAGACACAGTAATCCATGATTTGAACAGGTACAGTGTTTCCACCATGAGTTTATATCTCTATATGATGGACATGTTAGTCAAACTGCTTTTTCTAGAAGATGAGACGATAAGCAGAAAACGTCTCCAGCCGTCGGACCAACAGCTTCTGCTTTAAGCTGCAGACTTCAGGAAACACAGATTCAAACCTCAACGCTCTGATGTTCATCAGATTATTTCATGTCTTCTGCCTGCAGATTAATGCTGGAGTTTCTGGTTTGAGTTGGACAGAGAGACGTTGGGACTCACTGCTGCTTCACATGACGGGTCAGAGATGATTTTGATTATTGCACTTCTGGACCACATGTGTTGCTCTACACATGTCTTCTAAATGATAATAATAATTGTTTCAACAGAAACTTTATGCTCGGCCTCCTGCAGCTGCAGCAGTAAAGCAGGAAACCTGAAGGGGCTGCAGAGTTTCACTGCGTTTCTCTGCTGAATAAAACGTTTTGTGTCCCAGATATAAGTTTTGTGATGGATGGGGTTTGACGTTGGTATGGATGATCCTCCACACATTTTGCTGACCGGTTTGTCTGAACGGACTTTGCTGCTCAGACCCAGTTTTACTCCATCAGGCTCCAGTGAAGTCAGAGCTGAATCTCAAAAACACCTTTAATCAGAACCGAATCCTGACATGGAGGAAGGTTTTCCTTAAACATCAGTTTTACATCAGATTCGCTCTAATTCTTTTCCCTTGTTAGTTCTGGACGTCTCTTCAGTTCAACACATTTCTAACATTGTTTAGTAAAAACTAGTTTCAAGGATTTTAGTTTTATTTGTGCTTCTAATTATTTTTCGCCTGAAACTGCAAATCTTAAATAAAACCTAGTTAAATATTCTGTAGGTGTTTATTTATGACTGGTGATGATTGTAAAGTGACGGATGCTTCAGTACCTCAGCTGGCAGTGGAGAAACATTTTGGATTTTAGCTGGTTATTTTTCTCTCCTCTCGGTCAGAAGGGTCAGAAATCATCTGGTTGCCTTCCTGCTGGATCCGGTGGATCCATTTCCTCCTAACATCCAATGGATCTATTTCCTGCGAACATCCAGTGGATCCAGTTCCTGCTAACATCCAATGGATCCAGTTCCTGCTAACATCCAATGGATCCAGTTCCTGCTAACATCCAGTGGATCCAGTTCCTGCGAACATCCAGTGGATCCAGTTCCTGCTAACATCCAATGGATCCAGTTCCTGATAACATCCAATGGATCCAGTTCCTGCTAACATCCAGTGGATCCAGTTCCTGCTAACATCCAATGGATCCAGTTCCTGCTAACATCCAATGGATCCACTTCCTGCTAACATCCAATGGATCCACTTCCTGCTAACATCCAATGGATCCACTTCCTGCTAACATCCAGTGGATCCAGTTCCTGCTGCCCCGATCGGCTGATTCCCATCATCTCTCTCAGCTCAGCCTCCAGAATCCAGAGATGTTTGCAGGAATCCAGAACCTCCAGAAGGTTCTGGATCAGCTGGATTTCTCCATCTCTAAGCCCGGATTCCCTCCAGCCCAGTTCCGTCCGCTTTATCCTGACTCCAGTCCGTTTACACAGAAAGTCCGGTCTGATTGGAGAGGTATGAACGCTATTTGACCTCTGACCTCTGGTCCTCCAAACCTTGATCTGGTTTGGTTGAAGTGAACTCTGGTTCGGTCCAAATTCATATGTGAACACCAAACAGAACCACAGCAGCTGGAGCAGATGCTGGAGTTTTGGTTCCTGTAGAACCGGGTCGACCGGACTGTCAGCTTTATGTTCTGAAATGTGGAGCAGCAGCTCAGCGCCGGGCTTCACCCCGACAGAAGAAGCTCATTCAGTGTCCAGCATGTCGGAAACACCTGGATCACTCCAGACCCGATCTGGTCGTTTCATGGATGTTTAAGATTTAACCTGAATCTGGATCCAATTTAATCTTTTTAACTAGAAAGCTGCTGTTCAGGGAAAAACACACAAGAAGACATATAAGTAAAACAAATTGCAGAACAAAGAAACATAAAGTTAAAACCATCTTATATAAACATCTTCAGTTAAAAAGGCGCGTTGAGAAAATCGGCCTTCCTGCACAACGAAGTCACGGATCAGAGCTGTGAAACTTCAGCTGATCTAAACAGATAAAAGAACCAGGTGAGACTCAGAGGAAGGTCAGTTCAGACATGGAGGATGTTGGTTCTGTTTCCACACATAAAGCCTGGATGATGGAGTTGGTGCAGCATGTCTATCAGAAGGTGCAGGCGTAGACAACGCCCACCACCACGATGTTCCCTATAGTCGCAATGATGGCGATCCACAGCCAGATGGCGTCGCTGGACATGGCCTGCTGCTCGTCCGGCTGGCCGTGCGCCGAGGCGGCCGAGGTCGCCGCGTTGACGCTGGCCGAAGAGTTGAAGAGCGAATGCTCGCCGCTGTAGTCGTCGTTGGGTGAGGAGTCCATGAAGGCCCCAGTCATGACTGGGATCTGGAACCACAGAAAGATTCAAATCCATCAGATCGATCAGCAGAACCAATAAAATATATCAAATTAGTTTGATTTTTCCTTTTAGCATTGCCGTGAAATGACACTCAGCTTCCCGCCTTAGCAGAAAATTGGCAAAGGAAACACAGACAGTTTGTGTGATACTGATATTTCATTCTGAACCCAAAATGAAAACCACAAAAGGTTAAGCAGACATTTATCAGGAAGTGTCGGAGCGATATACCATCTAAGGATTTGTTTTTGGGAAAGGATTTTGGCATTTCATAGTTCAAACTGACCTAGTGAAATGCTGTCTGGACACGATACCATCAACAATCTGAGACAAATTAGTCTATTTGGCATTTCTGAGAAGGAGCAGATGTTGAATTTGCAAGGTCTGTTGCTTTGTTTGGATTTCCAAAAAACAACACCTTTTCGTCATTGGTTGAAACTTTCTAACATGCATCGAATGAGGGTATAAAGACGGTTGAATTTGTGGCTTGGGAGAGATTTTTTGTTGGAAGATTTTTGAGTATGAACAACCTGTGATTCCGTGGGGTGTAATAAATCTCCAGCTCGTCTTTGGCCTAAGCAGTGAGAACTTTGTCTCAGAGTGTTATTTCCTATTAATGATATTTTTAAGAGTAAAGCCACCCTTTAATTCTTCAATAGAAGTAGCTGTTTACTCAGCAGAGACAGATTACTGGGGATTGTTTCACCTGCAGGACAGACAGAAACCAGCAGCGTGAAGCTTTGGAGAGCAGGAACAGCTGCAGCCTGTTTGCTCTGATCATCCACTGACTGCCGGGATGCAGGAGGAGGAACCAATCAGCAGCTGCCAACCGGATGATGTTTGTCTCCAGTTGTCACTTAACGCTTCTAGCATTAATAATAAGTTAGAGGTTTATCAAACCTTTTCTTTGGCAGAACATCTCTGTGTTTTACGTGACCAAACTGTGTCATGTCTCTTGTAAATAACCGTTTTGTCTGTGGAACGACCTGATCTCTCCAGCCGTGTCAGTCGCTCACACTTTAATTCATCTAAACGCTGTTTGTGATGCGAGTTCCAGAGTGTGAAAGGAAAACAGAAAATCATTTCAGCCAAGCAGGATGTAAAACTTCTGATGGAGAAAGAAATGAAAAATGTTTCCTCTGAGATTTTCAGTCAGAAGCAGCAGAACAGAACCGGGTTCTGATGTTCATTACTTAGACTTTCAGCTCCTGGAGATTTATTCCTCTCTAGTCTTTAGCAGACGAACTTGTGTCTGAATTATTTTCTCATTTATGTATCACTATAAACAGACATGCAGCCAGCAGGAAACGCTCAGCAGCTTCTTGTTCTTATTTATCCAGTTAAAGAAACAACAGAGGATAAATCATATTTCATGTTGCGTCAGAAAGGCGACAGTTCAGAGAAGATTTATGGAAAACTGAGATGAAACCTGAAATCCAGGTGAGAAGAAGGAAACGTATTGGAATAAAACATGTTTCAAAGAAACAAGCTTTCATCTTTCTGTGTCATTCAGGTTCACCTTTTAATGATTTATCACCCAAAAACCTGCTATATATTGTTTAGAAAAATAATCTAGATCATATTTATTTTCCCGGCTATACTAAATCTAAACTGGCCTTTAAAGAAAAGGAGCTTAACATGTTTAATTGATCTCAGACAAACAGACATTGGTGAGTAAAAATAGAATTTAATCTCTAACATAACTCAACTATTTCAATTTGCTGTAAAAGTTCAGAAAATTAACCTTTTATTGATAGTTTTAATTAAAGCAATTGAAACCTGAAAAGTTTGGATTATAAGAGAGTTTTATTATTACAAAATATTCAGATGTTATAGACAAAAAAACCAACAGAGACACGGACTGATAAACTGAGCTGGATGTTCACTGAGTTCTGGGTTCTATTGATGGAAAGTTGAGTGGAAGGAAAACGTGGTTTTCCTTAAGAAAAAGAGGTTGATGTGGCCAAAGTTGGACATAATAATCTCTATTTTGTCATTTAAAATGATGATGCCTGTGAGATTTATTCAGTGAAATGGTTGATAGGAACAACCTGAGGTTCGGTGCCACTGAGCGGATCCGGCCCATTCATCCTAACCGATCCTAAAACTGACACACAGGAAGAACTTCTGACTGGCTGGTTCCACCGCCGATATGCTGTGGCGCCCTCTGGTGGCGGATAGAGACATGACACCGGGACACACAGCGCCTCCTGCTGTCATGAGCCTGATGGAGGCGGACAGGCCGGAAGCTCAGCTCCTCACTCTGAAGAGCTGATTAGGTCACCATGTCAGCATCTCAGCTTCTTACACACAGACAGGCAACGTTGAAGGTCAGCAGCACAAAGACGTCAAACTGAAAATACAGCAACCAAATCAAAACGTTTCTGAGACGCTCAACATGTAAAAACTCAGCCTGAAGTCTTAAAAATATGTTCAAATAAAATAAATCTGATTTTTTTACTGCGTCAGAAAGAAAAGTATCGAGAAACTGAATTTACAGCAGGCAGCTCAGGTACTGCAGCAAAGCATCATGGGAAATGATCCGCTCATGATTACAATACCTTGATTACCAACAACTGAACAGTCACAGATTCATGGATGAGATCAGAAGTTTACATTCACTCAAATGAACAATTTGGGGCAACCTGGTCAGTGGCGCCCCCCAGTGGGGGAACCGGGGGGCCAAGAGCCCTGGTGAGAAACTCCAACCATATTCATACAAAAGCAAACAGCTTCATCTTCTTCAATCAAGACGTCAATGTAAAATCTGAACTCACTCATTTAAACTTTACAGCCTTCAGGCTCTCAGGCTGCAGCTGATCTTCAAACTGCTTCATTCATGAATCGACCCGCCTGACGGACGCAGCTGATCCGATGGTTATATTTCAATCTGCTCAGACGAGGAGCGGAGCAGGAACAAGCTGCTTCTCCTGATGCGTTCAGCCGTGTCTCCATTCTTCATATTCATGTTTAATTTATTAGTAACTGGTTGTCCACAGACTGAGCCGCCTGCAGAGGAAACGCTCTGAAGAAAACGGAGATGAGAACAAACCCAAAACCTAAATTAATATTTGATTGTTCAGCTGTGATATTTCTGGAGACCAGACTGTGTGAAGATGAATTTACTGGAGAACATTTAGAGGAAATCCTGGTGGGAAACGTTTCCTGTATGCAGATGTTGCCGAGGCAACAAGTGGAAGAAAAGGACAGACAGCCTGCTGTGTTCAGCACTAGAGGATCCAAGACCCAAATCAGGAAGAGAAGAAACACTTCAGCATACTTTTACCCTGTAAAAGTAAAAATACTCCTAAAAGTCATTTAAAAACAAAAGTAAAGGCTTCCACCTCTGACCAGATGTAGGTAATATTTATGCAGATTAAATGTTTTTATGATATCCGGTTGTCTCCAGTGGTTCTGTTGGCTCTTCATTGCTTTGACCCAACAGTGAAGCAGTGGAGGGTGATTAGCTGTTAGCAGTGAGCTGTCTGCTGATTGGCTGACGCAGTAACAGAGAGCAGAACCCTGACGGTGTCGAAGTTCAGCTCAGCTTTACCACTGATCCACATGTCTGCCTGAACATCAGCTACGTTTCTGTTGTGATGCAGAGGCAGCGATGAAACGTTCATGTTCCAAACCATGAAGCTTCATCTACTGGCTTCAGCCGACAGGATGTGCAGTTTGTGACGTCACAAACCGGCAATGCAGAAAAACTAAAGCATTAAAAAAGGAGATAATGAGGGAAGCGCTGCAGAAACAACAGATCTGGCCCAGATGTTGGAGGTTGAACTCCTGGTGTCGTGAATCTTTTCTCTAACATCTGATTCTCCATCTCTGAGGTGTTGAAGCTTCTGGTTACCAGGCAGATTTATGGCTCTGCTGCCATTGATTTTCCTCCAGTCTCGGCGGCCAGCAGCATTTTTACATAAATCTTATAACTCAATAGAACAAGAGAAGCCTAAGTGATTTTCTCCTGATCAACCTGTCAGAGCAGCAGATGCTTGGTGTGACGGAGAAAAACTCATTATGCTTCTCTAATGACACGAATGAGCAATAACTCAGCTCATGTTTCTCTGTGGACGGAACCTGGACCTGAAATGACTTCCTGTCTCATTATTGTGACTCCTGGTCAGAGCAGAGAAGAAGCTGGTCTGGAAACACGGTGGATGAAACGTTTGGTCATCTGACCGATTTCAAATGATGTCGATCATTTGGCTAATTGTTGTTTCAATTAATTGTGGAGAATATTAAAGTATTATTAAATATTATTATTATTAAAGAATATTAAAGTTTGATTTCTGATTCAGAAACCTATTAAACGGTTCACACACACACACACACACACACACACACACACACACACACACACACACAAACACACACACACACACACACACACACACACTGTGGGCTCCATGTTGGGCTTCATCCAGCCTGGTGGTTCTGCTGGTCCATGTTTGTCTCGTCCTCCTTGGACTTCAGCGCCGGTTTGTGGTTCTTTGTTCAACCTTGATCTGATCCAGCTGCTCCTTCCTTCCCTCTGCTCCAAACTCGGGTGAGGATTTGGATTATGCAGCAAAGCTGACCTGAATTGCTGCTTCTAAGAATGATCATAAAGATTTAAAGACTTTGTTCCAAAAATTCAACACGGAAAGCAGCAGAACCAGCAGCCGAGCCTCCCGGGTTCAGAGCAGCTGAAAGGTTTTTCTTGCTTTACGTTCAGTTTAGCTCCACTAAACTGAAGCGTCCAGCATCAGTTCCTGACCTGAAGCTCAGGCTCCGTTTGATTTTCATTCCTCTGCTTCTCTTCTCTTAATATCATGTCCCATTAATTACTGCCTTCCTCAGCATCAGGTTTCCTCCTGTGGTTATTTTCATACTTACATTCCTAATTATAATTTTCAACCACCACACAAACTTGCAAAGTCAGTCTTTGCATATTTACACAACATGAACTCATGACTGCCTGCAAAACGGCTTCATAAGGATTTTATCTAATGAGCACAAACTTCCATCTGGGAAAATATTAGTGAAACTTTTTCCTGTCGTTTATTATCGAATGGACCAGAATCTGAAATACAATTCAGGAAAATGTATTTTATTTACAAAAGTCAAGTTTTCTGATTAAGCAGATGCAAGATGGTAATAATAAAACAATCTTTGATCTTTATGATTGCGCTACAGTAAAAGGTTATGTTTGTTATTGGGATTTTATGTTACCAAATAGTTGAGATATCTTTGAATGTTTGTTTTATTATTATTATTATTTTTAGTTTTCTTACAATAGAAAATGCTAAACAGGGTCAGCAGATTATCTGTTGACCAAATAAATCTGATATTTATACAATATTTACTCCTGGCATTAAGAAGAGCTGCATTTCTGACTCATTAAATAGGTCCAGTTTTGATATGAACACAGAAACAGCCATCAAAGATTCCTGCCTTTATTCCTGCATGTTGATAATGAACCACATTGATTTTCTCATCATATTGATTCCTGCTCTGCCTCCTAAATGCTTCCCTGTGGAATGAAGGAGAAACTGTAGCAGCTGTAATTGAAAAGCCCCAGGATTAGTGTAAGCAAATGAAAGTGAGCCGCCTGCAGGTCTCCTCTCATCTACCAGGGGAGATAATTAATCAGCAGAGCTCCGGTGGCAGCCAGCAGCCATTGGACAGAAAAACCACCAGAAACTGAGAGGATGACAGGAACTTAAACATGGATTCAATTTATACCTGACAGGAAGCCGCTGTGAAACGAAGCCTGAATATGGAAATACGGTTCTGTGGAAAAGGTTTTCTTGTCCTTATTTGAACCACTTTTTCTCACCAGTTCTCCATAAAAACGCAGCAGAAGCATAAAAACTGAAAGTTTCCAGGTTTTTGTCAACAACAAACTCTGGGCGAACGAGGAGGAGACACAGGAAACTGGCAGATCAGGAACTGAAGACAAACTGCAGCTTGTTTCCTCTCACGTTTCTCACTTCACTTGTTTCCTCCATAATCAAAGTTCAATCACAGACCGACTTCATCATAATCATCCAAAACAGCCGAGTTATTTATGCTTCTGCTGCTGAGCCAAAGCTTTAATAAGGACACTTCATATTAGAAATGTCACTTAACATTTTAAAGTTTTCTCTGGATGGTCGCCATGGTGACGTGTAGCACAGATTAACACGAGGCAGTTAAGCTGATTCTATGCTGCGTGAAACTCTTTGCTGTTTCACTGCTGAATATTAAATCTTCCAGCAAACTTACAAAATCTGTCTGAAGATTTAGCAAATATTAGAATCAGGAAGGAAGTTGAAACTTTTCTGGGCCTGATCTGATTCGCTCCTCCTCTGTGACCTGCAGCTCCTCCAGAGTATCTGGACTCTGATTATTTAGACGGTTTTTAAGACAAAATGTGGCGCTGAACATCCAGCTGCACTTCAGATGGATGTTTGGAGTTTCACTGTGAAAAAACATGCAAAGGTTCAGGAGGTGTGGAGGCTCTGAAACCCATCCAGAACGTCTGACCCAGTGAAGAACCTCCTGCTGGTCAGGATGAGTCAGTGGGCCGACCGGCCGGCCGTACAGCAGCGCTGCAGCTCGGACTCAGGCTCTGCGTGTTTCAGTGCAGGACCAGGCCGGTCGGGTCGCCGTCATGGGTTTGTCACACGTGTGTCATGTTGGCCCAGTTAGAGCTCAGAGCTCAGGAAGCGTCCAGCCGCTCTGGATGGACGCTGACATCACCATGTGTTAGCGTTAGCCACCGTTTGGACCAACAGCCCATAGAAAATGTTACAAAATGCAAAAACAGCCAATCTGTGCACAGATTATTCAGAAGGGAAACACGAGGCTCATGTTTGTCACCCAGCCTTCTGTCCATCAGTCTGTGTTATGAATAAATGGGTTGCTGAGCCTATCAGACTCAGAGATGGAGGCTTATTACGGCAAGCAGTTTTTATTCCAGAAGCTTTTTCTGCTCCAGCCAAACAGAACTCAAATCTAATGAAGAGAAATTGTCTCAAAATTAGAATGGAGTATGAATACGAATATTTAACCTGGATAGTTAAACAGATTCCAGCAACAAATCCTGCAGGGGCTGCAATGTTTACAACAATATGCAGGCAGCATCATAACATCATGTCTGATAAAACATAATCCCATCACAGGGTCTGACTGCAACGAAGGAAACAATCAGATAATTAAAAAGGTTTTAAAATCTTCTGTAGAGAAGCTTTACTAGAGCAGCATCAACGGTTCGACCCGTAATAACGTCTGAGCAGAACTCAGAAAACCAACCGATGAACTGATTCACAGCTACGAGTCGTAAAACATTAAAGATGTAGGAAAAGGAAATCAAAGCTGCTGTCTCCTCTTCTACTCATGCATAAGAGCAGCATCCCACTGATTTCCATACGTAATGTAACTGACTCAACAGTAAGTGCCTGATTCATCAGACGGACATTAAAGCTGCATGCGCCTGAAATGAGAGGAACGTTCTGATTTGTCTTGAGTTCAATATAAAAAGCTGCAGCCTGTCGGAGGAATAACAGCTTCTATAAATCTGATGATGGAAAGAAGCAGAGATACAGAGAGAGGGGAGAGTCCTGGGGGGGGTCTGATGCTGCCCTGAGGGGGGCTGGGGGGGGGGGGTCTGATGCTGCTGCGTTTCTCTCAGTAACAGCTGGCATCAGTCCAGCATCAAGATCAAATATTTCAAAGCTGTTTCAGGTGAATGTGGCAGAAATTTACTGAGGCTGAAATACAGCAAAATGTCACATAATCAGCTGTTACCATAGTGATGGATGAGACAGACTGCTTCATGATGCAAAAATAGGAATAGTTTTAAGGTTTCACTAAATCTTAAAAGTGTGGCATGCATTTGTGTTGACCTCGCTTTACCCTGATGCCCCTGAATAAAATCCTGAGTAATTTAATCTGAGCAGAAATGCAGCAGCTCTGCCGTTCTGGGAGAATCTCACAGGGTCATTAGAGAGTTTTCCAGTCGACCCGGATCTACTGGAACCAAAACTTCACCATCTGCTCCACTTGCAGCTGCTCTGAGTCAAACCAGCCTGTTCCCCTCCTGGCCTGTGGGGGCGCTGCACCAAAAACCACTGAAGGAAACAACACTAAGACACTGAGAGCAACTTCCTTCTTCACCAGATGGAAACAAGATGGAGGCGACAGATTGTAGCGTTTGGAGGATTTGTCTCTAGTCTTTTGAATATTCGCAGTAGAAGCCAGACAATAATACCTGTAAGATTGTGTGTTTTTGCAGTGCAGTGCAGCTCAGCCTGAAAATAAAGTCCAGTAATAAATAAGTGGAGTCAGAGGAAAGGCGTCTGTCTGATCTGTCCTGATCAAACCCAGCTGAGGCTGTAAAAGCAGGATTTTCTCCAGGAATCAGTCAAAAGACAAATAAGTTACACTGTGATTAAAAAAAAGCTATAGAAAATGGACAGCATGTTTAAATTTATAATCTACCACAAATGATTTCTGCCATCTTGTTTGCAAGTTGTAGAAATGCTGGAAGCAGAGAAAGAGTCTAACAACAGGCTGGACCTGCAGACCTGGAGGAAGTCAGGAAACCACAGGAAACATGATGAAGATCAACAGGTTAAACCTTCTGCTTCCTTCGGATCTATCAGCTGCAGAAAATCTGAAAATCATCTCTCAATGAGTCGCTAATATATGACACGCATCATTATGCATAATTTAGAATATGAATGTCAGTGTAACAGGACACTGACTGCAGCAGGTGTTACTGCTTCAGACTTTCCTCTCCGTTTCAATCATCGCTGGACTTTGTGCAGCACGAAGCCACTGAGGTGCAAAAGATTGGCAGATAAATCTGACGGAACAGAGAAACTGAGGGTTTCTACATGGTCCGGTCCGGTCGGTCTGGTCCAGTCCAGTTCGGTCCAGTCCGGTCGGTCCGGTCCAGTCCGGTCGGTCCGGTCCAGTCCAGTCGGTCCGGTCCAGTCCGGTCGGTCCGATCCAGTCCGGTCATTCCGGTCCAGTCCAGTCAGTCCGGTCCAGTCCGGTCGGTCCGATCCAGTCCGGTCATTCCGGTCCCTGGACTCTGTTGCTGCTGATCCGTTATCCTGAATCAGAGACAAAATGGACCGAGAGAAATCCTGGCAGATTTCCATCGACTGCAGGAGAAAATCCAGAGAAGTTTTCAAGTTAAAGGTTTCGCAAACTGTGTTTCAAAGTTTTAACAATAAATCAGTTAGAGGTTATTGAGATAAATGATAATATTGTATCATTTTCAAGTAATATAATGGCAAAATAATACAAGTATAATCTGTATAACTCTCCATAAACAAACATTTAACACTAGGACTGGAAGACGTTTGAAGGATCCAAAATAAATGAACAAAATAAACAAATAAAACGAATTATGAAAAATCTGCCCTTTAAAAAACGTTTAGTTGCTCCAGCCTGAAGGCTTCAGCAGGAGCTGCAGACGGTGCTGAGGTTGGGTCTGACTCCAGTTCAGACGGGTTTGACTCCAGTTCAGACGGGTTTGAATCCAGTTCAGACGGGTTTGAATCCAGTTCAGACGG